>CALYDF020001923.1:0-62874 GCA_944474145.2 Dicrocoelium dendriticum
ATTTTTATTCAAAGTACGATGTGACTTAATTTTCTAAATAAACACTTATGGCCTGCTATCTGTGAATTTAGCATTTATAACCGCTTTCAATAAAGTCTAATAGACAGCATCGTTAAACGGTTGCTCACATCTAATGGATAGTTGAAAATACTGCTTGCAATTCCCAACTAATTTAAGACTTCCGAGTGCTGTTATACAACAGAGATCGAAAACCTCGCATCTGAAGTTGTTGTGTCACCTTTATGTTTATGGATATCACAGTAGAATGTGCATTATAATGAAGTCTTTAAGCATGCATTTATAATAACTAAAAATAAGTGAATTTATACCTGGAGGCTGTTTGGTAGTTTGTAGATTCTGAGCAGGATTTGCGCTAGAAGCACTGATTAAAGAGTCTCTGTCATTCAGCTCATGGTATGAAGTTTTAATTCCATCAGAAACCGCTAGCTCCACCATTCCAAGCGCAATTTACTCAGTGTTTAAATAACATTTATTCCTGTGTTTTATAGAATTGAGTGTAGTGACTAACAGGTATCTCCATATTCCAACAACGTTTCTTCGCTTTGAAGTGTAGGTTGAAAATAGAGGTTAGTGCTCAACAACTGTCGCTTCGAGTGTACACGTGTGTGCACGCAATTTAAGCCGTATCGCTCCGGATTATTGTGGAAGTATTCATTGCCAGCAACTATCCGAATAGCGATTATCGTAAAGAAGTAGATGGTACATATTACGGTTTACATACTAGCAACGAGAGTGAGGGCGACAGTATTTTGCCTTCTTCATCGGCAAAGTGAACATAGCTGAGCTTATGAAATTCAGTAGTGTTTTCGTCAGTTGAATTAAGTGCACTATTATTCTGCTAACTTGCGCACTTTACTTATTCTATCTTCGTCATCTACAAAGTGTCATCGTTATCCGCTTAATAATGAAAGCTCTACCATGATTAAATACTGTCTTGATACCAAGCAGTATCTGTGTTTCATTCGTATAATAATTATTTACCGTTTCCAACCCATCTGTTATTGCACTTCCCTAGCTCGTTTTATTTGCTGACTGATACATGTGTTGCCAAACTCACCCTTATACTCTTATGTCAACCTTGCTACCTTTGCAAAATGATTTAAGTACAGTAACGTGCCGAAACGGTGCCATGTCAACTTTTTTCTTGTCCGTGATTTACATCACAATGTAAGATCCAGACTACGAGGCTGCCTACGTCTATTTTCCTACTGACTTTGCTCCCAGAAATTGATTGCAGATTACATGAACCTACAAGTACTTAACACCCAATGTCAGCACGACGCATCCGGAGAGAGTACAAAGGAGCAAAAACGTTCAGTCCATCCATATACTCACCCACATTAGGCGTGTTGGTATGTTAGCAATTTAGATGAATTTGCTGTCACCTTAGGTAATTGGTTTTTTGGTATTATCCATGCTGGAGTCCAAGATTGTTTAGTAGATTTTTAGAGTCTAGTGGATAAGCAAAAAGCGAGACAACAAAGAATCTAGGCTTACATTATCCAAAACTGCAATTAACTAAGCGTTTGTCATGATTATTTTGATACTTAGAGTTTTATTCCATATTTTGGCTTTGAGCTTAAGCATAGTGTAGATTTCTTTTATTTATCTTTCATACTAATCATATTTGTACTTATAAAAGGACAGCTACTAATAAGGTAAGAGGCGAAAACGCAGAGTCGCCTGCTAGAAGCTTAATTAGCAGTTTCAAATCCTTCGGTTTGAATTAGACGTTAAGTTCAATTAGAAAGACAACTCAGGGTCTTAGAATGTTTCATCGGAAATATTCAGTGCACAAGATAATTATTTAGATGCACCGAAAGTTTGCACTTAAGACGTAGGTTCACAGATCAGCATCAAAAATTTTATCGCAACGGCAAAATTAACAGCCTCATTTTAAACAGTTAAATACTTGGTTGACAACAACGCAACCCCTTGAATATTGCTTAACGATTTTAAACATTTCGAAATACGAAATTTTGACATGGGGTATAGGTACCTGGTTGATGTGTTATTGCTGTCTTCGCGCCAAAGAGGATATCAATGGACTTAGGATATTACCGCTCCTCGATTCTTAAGGTATATAGTGACGTTCCGCAGAGATCCGCACCTACCTATTGTATCACAGGACCGCACCTGGCCAGTCTTAAGCGGTGGCGAAACGAAGAGGATATATTTTACACTTCGTCATATGTCCAAGCTGTGCCATCTAATTCATTTGCAATTCGACTTCACACGTAGACGACAGCCTCTACAATGCACACTAGACTCTAGTCATTCTATTTTTATTGCATCACGAGTTTTTGTAACATTCCAATTTGTAACACTATAGATGGCACTTGCTTCCCTATTGCAATGTTGCTCTCTGTCTAATGTTTATGTCCAGGTTTTTGACTAAATTTCCTGCTGTTTTTAAGTTCAGTACTGTAGATTAAGTAACAACTGACAGCTCGTATTCATTGTTTTTGTGTGTATGTACGATTTTCAATGTCTTGACGAATACGCTTGTTGTTCTTACCTAAAATCCAAACCAAATATAGCTTCGTGGAACATTTGTCCAAGAGGGATGGTGTTTCTACATTCACTTGTTGGTAGTTAATATAAATGTGGACAAACACCTATGTGTACTAGTTATGCTGGATTTGAACTTTCATTACCTACATACCTAGTTCGAGTCTGCTGATGCATAGGATGTGCTCTGCCACCTCAGTCAGTCTCAACTCGCCGGAATGTCTGACGGACGTGCGCTTATCGCATGAAAACTTCCGTGTGATATTCACTTGCCGACTGCGCGTGATAGGAATGTTGACATGGGTCATACCTTTTGATTATACATCATCTCCATTGTACTGCTGCCGGAGGCTGTGAATTGCCACTGTAGTGGGTGAGATTCACCGTACCTGTGACGGTACAAAGCTCAAAAAGTGGTTCCATGCATGCAGTGTAGAACGAGCCATTACCAAGTCACGGAATTGCAGCCGAATAATTCTAATTATTTCGCAATGAGACAAACAACAATGTTGCTGTGCATGTTGAACGAGTGTGGGCTGGCTCCATTTTGAAACGTGGCACCCATACTTGCCTCCTAGGCTTACGCTTCCGGTTTACATAGGAACTAGGATGTAGGAATGGAATTGTGTAGATGCAGACGTCATGTGGCTGTCCACAAGTAGGCCGCAATGACAGGCAAATCTGGACACGGATGCATCTAATACATAGTAATGATAAAATGATTGAGTCATTTTTATTGTTGACATTGGTTCCCATATAGAGTGTATTCGGAAATGGCTTCGTTGCCATGTTTATTACATCATTTATTAGATTTAGTTGCCCGAAAGCTGATTTTATACGTTATTATTTATTTTATATAATCAGATATAATGATAAAATAACGTAATGGAAATAATCAAAACGATGCCAGAAGATTAAACTTTAGTCACATATTTGCCAACTAGACTCGCTCAATTTTACGGTCGACAAAATTCGCAATTTGAACAGGCAACCGAATTCTTTTCATTTTTGCGATAAAACATTCGCATGGTAAAGTGACATAACAAGTTCTGTATATGTGATCTGACATACATCGGACAACACAGGTTAGCACAATTATTGGCAGGGGTGTTAATTGAGAGAAATAAGCCATATAAGCAGTAATGTGCACGCATTCTGAGGACAGTGTTTCGTTAAGCAGTTATTTATAAGTTATGCCTAAAATATATTGCAGATAACTCGCTGTGAAATTCAAGAATTTACTGAAGTACTGCCTCTTTATATCGCGATGGCTAACAATTTTATTATTTATGTTGCAAATAGGTATATATTTGTTTGACAATAACATTTCCGTACCACTAATGCGAGTAAGGAAATATAATAAATATATGGGTAAAATTAATGTTATTCTTTGGTAAGCCTTTAATGATTACTTTAATAAATACAACCATTTATTATTCTGTTATTGTCCATTTGCTGTTGATAATCTGAGGGAAGAATAATTTTTAGGGTTCGGAGCATTCTGCTTTGCCTAATCGTAATTCCCCTGAGTAACATTTATTGCAAAAATAAATTGCAAAATCATGCTGCTATATTTTTTAAGTAATATGATGGCTGCTTGACGGCAGCACGCTGTAGTGAACATTCGTAATAATGGGATTGCACTTGGCAATATGATATAGAGTTGTTCAATCAACTAATAAAATTCATGCTTACATGTTGATTGGACAATGACGAATATATGTACTGCAACATTTTAAACATTAAACGACCATCTGTATAGACAAATCTATATTAACTGCATAAAGCCAGTACCCCTTGTTAATTATGAAGCCGTTTGTAACTAGTAGTAGTTTTTTCGGATAAAAAATGACTGACTTTTCAAAAACATAATACTCGCATACCTTTATGCGCCTAAGACTTTATATTTTTAACCTACCAATATTAGTGCCAATCAGTGTGCATTACTAATCTGGCTACTTAATGAAAAAGGTGAATTTGATTGCAGCGAAATTCAGCAAGTTATACTTAGACAAATCGAATTGCTCGTAGTATTTCTAATCCAAATATAAAGATAATATAAATGTTATTGATATACATAAATCTAAATGTGATTACAACTATAGATTTTGCTGCATTTCATTGGTTAACTACCTGCTTTGATTATTCATTGATTCCGATGGCATTGTAAGTTTGGAAGCAACTTCTTCCTGAGAGTCTAACAGATGTACCAGCACTGGAGAGGCTAGTTTATCCACCGTTACGAATGTTCGACAGCAGTTATGTAACAAGAATTTTCTAGTTTAAAGCCAAACAATATAACGCGATTGTCTTAAAAGACAAAGTTAAGAACGCAATTAGTGTTATTTTCATTTTATTGCTTCTTTTTAGTGAATTTTAATCCGGTTATAGGGATGCTTTTTAGAATCGGCGTTATACGAGAGTGTTAATATGTTGAGTAAAGTTGTTCAAATGTGTGCTTACGTATTCGTGAACAAAGAGTAAGGAATCGGATTATATTCTTCCTAATCTGGTCTTATTTAAATAATCAGGTGTTTCTTGACAAAGACAACATAGTCAACAGTTAAAAGGAGCTAAATAAATTTACTGATCACCTTTCTTTGCTACATCAATCAATTAAAAATTTAGAAACCTATACATTATGAACCGTCATCTTTTAACATGTCTGTTGTATAGTTGTCCAAGTTGACCAAATTTTGATTCAAATTGGATCACTGAACGTCTAAACTATTTCGAAATGCCTACAAAACTATGTATAATAATTGTGTAGGTCATGTGTTCCGTCAATTTTGCAACAATTTCTACTATAATAGCAAACTCCACTTATGTACTTCATCATAATATCCTAAATTGTTATTGCCACTAGATTGTTATGCAGAAGATTCTTACATTAATATTATATGTCTATAGACATCTATTCTATTAAATAAATTATTTTTATACATTTGTTGTAGTTGTTTCATTTAAAGGTTTAATTTTCGTGTATGGTGTTATTTGGATTGCACTTAATAGTATTGACTAATAGCCAAATACTACCTAAATTCAAGCTCCTACTTACGTTTAAATTAAAATGCCAGATAAACTGCAGTTTATTTTCCGGGCTGCAGCACTCATGAGGTGTCGTGATGGAAAGTAATGTAGACACAAATCTTTACTGCAGAAACGATTTAGTCCTAGCTTGAATCATGCCAATACATAAACAGGTGCATAAGAAAGAAATCATTGTACGTTAGTCTGCTTGGAAACATACTTCTGAATATATTTTCTATAGATTTCAAATACATATACTGCAATCAAAAGCCGACGTTTGGAGATCATTAGTTACAATTCACATTTTAAGCACGGATGGTGCACGATTACATGATTACATTCCCCTAAACAGGTGCGTTCAAATAATGAACATCATTTTCCTTGTTTATTTGAAAGTTGGGCATATTTAATTTATTTGTTACCTCTCTGTGAGCAAATTATTATAAAAACAACGAAGCTTCAGGTGCAATTTAAAGCAGAAAAATAGGGTGCATATGAGCCATTGCTCATAAGTAATCAGCATTTCGGCTTATAAACGAATGCATAAAACCTACTAAATAATGTGCTAATGATCATTACCGGAAAGCGTTTTTATTCGTGTAGGTTTTCACACAACATCTGTAAGCATTTTTCATGGCACCAGTATAAGCTAGGATCAGTATAGCGCCATAATCAATGATTTATTGCAATGGGTATTTTAGTGTTGCGCAATCACAGTGGATGTTGAAGCCTAATTTTATGAAGACAGGACTAGCTACATTTGCTTGCAATTTACAATAGCATAATATATGAATGTACTAGATCACAAAGCGGTAGTACCAGTGTAGTAAAAAGAACATGTTATGAATAAACCAACTTATAAAAATAATTTTCCTCTAAAATTGGGCAGAATGAGAAGATAAGTCAAAAGTACCTTTATGCATGTGTATGTTATTGAAATTGTCCGCTATTCAATATATGCACATACATATTCCCCCGTTATTTATATGGTTCCCGGAATTAATACACTCTAAATATTAAGCTTAGAAAACTCGCGAAAAACCCTTTGGTAACCATGTATCTACATCCTAAAAACACGATTTTCATGTAGACATAACAAATATTTAACTATATTTTTCTGCTTTTTATCCGGTTAGTTCAGTAACTTCTAATAGAAGACTATGCCCACTGATGTTGCTTTTGTTATCCGCAAAACGCTTTAAAATAATATTGCCAAATACATTTTAGACACAGGGATTGCTGCTGAATCTATACTTTTCATTTCATTGCTTAAGATTCTAGTCCGCATACATCACAAAAGCTGGCTTTTTTACCTCCATATCTAATTGGCGTAAACAAAATTGAAAAGTGTTCGGAAATCTCTGTTATTATGACTATGCCTTAGCAATTATTTCGTTTAAATTAAGGGTGTTTAAACTGCTGATCGCGAGTCAAATAAATGCAAGCTTATTTTTTCTTCGCAAAAAATTATATTTATTACATAAAACGTAAGTTCGTTTTCTGAATTCGTCATTGACGTCAGATGCAGGCTAAAATTCATTGATGTTGTATTGTTTATTACAAACAACTAAGGCAAGTCAGCAAATTGCTTCACGGATGGGGTCTTAAATAATTGCGTTCGTTAACCATATATATACATGCAAGTAGTTTTACATATATATATCTATGTATATATATTGACGCGGAAATTCCGTGACAGATGTGTTTTAGTGACGCTTTCAGATCTTTGCAGCTATTGAAATGTAGAACAGTTTTTTCTTATCATGTCGCCATGAAATCTAACAATGCTCCAGACTACATGTAACTGATGCCCATCTTGTTACAACGTGATGAAGAATGTCGCAGTCGGCATCAACTACTATCGCTTAGTAAATTTTATCATTATCTAGATAAATACCGGTTGCACAAGACCCGAACATTGTCTGAGAACATGCTCAGCTTGCTCAGTGCGATATATTTATGTTAGCATACATTTTTCGGTTTTGCATTTTAACGCTAACCGTATGAGGACGAGACTAAGTGATTCTCAGATACACATTATCTAGCGAATAAATTTCAGTGCATTTTAGTATCTTCTGGCCCAGTTACTGCAAAAAGATTTCATTTTCACCCTCCACATTAAAATTGTGATATAATGTTAAATCGTATATCAACTTTGAATATGATCTCAAGGTCAAGCTTTATATGGCCTGGCAGATTATTACCTCATAAAATGTGGCCCTTTTGCCAAAGATTTTAACACGCTTAAGTTAAAGTTTTTCCGCATGACCGATTCACGCTTCAACACTCATCGTAGATCTGACTAGAAAATTGTTTGTCAATTATTTATTGATATATTTTTGAAACCATACGGCACTGAGACATTCATAATTGTTAATTACTCAAAATGCGTCTGCATGTATTCTCTACCTACCTGAATAAAGTTCATGCAACTATCTCCAGCAAACATGAATGGAACCTTGCGCAGAAGAAATCATTATAAACAGAGAGCATACAATGCCACTTTTTGGGAGTTCGCATAACATCGTTACCAAACATGAAACTAGTGAAGCTCTAATGCCTTCTGGTGGATAATGACTATTTTACAGCAGTAAAGACCCTTTAGTTGGCTCTGTTTACTTGCCTAAAACAGCAGCATGAATTAAACACTTTTTCATATAATCTAGAATGACTGGTGGAATGTACTCAGTTTTCAGCTAATAAATGCGAACGAACAAGTGAAAAAAGATTATTCTGTAGAACGCATATTTTATGCATTTGCGAGTCTTGGAGTTTACTAACATTTACGCAAATAGCCATCTATTGGCCTATTATTTAGAAACTTTGATTCGAACAGAAAATATAATGTTCTCTTTCTTGCTGTCAATATTGAGCTATCCTATTTTCTGTGTACCGTAATGCACTGGTACTGAAATATGAAGTGCGAGTAATTTAAGGTGACATTGAACAATAACTAAATAACTTCTAAGTAGATGACAAATATTTCACATGTAAACTAACAAATTTTTATCGAACAGGAAACAGGTTATAAGCTTCAAAACGCAGAGCGTAAAGTGGGTAATACTCAAAGTATTTAGGAACAACTTTTGCCGCCTAACGTATTATGGAGACGAAATGACAAAAGCAGTCTCTGAATCTTTGTCAGACAGGTTTGAAGCGCACCGCGCAAAGCTGTCAGTTTCTTGACGGATAGCGTCTAGACGTACTAAAGGAAAGCACGAAACTAGGTACTGCATTATAAATATCATATACGGTTAATAAGCCATATTTTTATACGACTGTAAAAATCTCTAATAAAAGTAAACTAATAGAGGCAAAACTGACGAAAGGCAATAAATATTTTTTGATAATTTCAAAAGCGATATTGGGTAACTGGACAATTATATGAATAGGTATAAATAGTATCCTAGTGCAAATCATCTCTGGATTATTTTTATATAGGTGAATTTGGCGAAGAATGCTTATTTTACGTATTACTGTTGATTTTCCTAAGTTTTACTAATATACCTGTAAGTTACCTACTAATCCTTAGCAATTTCAATTTTAAGGATCTTTTGTTATCAAGCCAATAATCAAGAAAGTGCAACCATTAAAAGTTTACAGAACGTACAATAAACTTTTATTTATGTGTAGAACAAGTGGACTTTTCGCCTTGCATTATTTAACTTTCTGCAATATTTCGCTCCCTATTTTTGCATTCCCAGTAACGACTAAATAAGTTTAAGTAGAAATGAATCTCATGTTGTTAGATGTGACATTTTAGTAGGTAATCCTAAACGCAACTAAGTACATCGCATGATTATTTTCTTTTAATATGGTCATTAGTAGGGGAATTTGATATAACTAGTTGATGGCTCGTTGCAGCCGGTTACAAAGCAGATGGTCGTCAACAAGTCAACAAAAGCACTGGATTGCATTTTCAGCCTGCTATTCATCGTCAGTACTGCGCATCCATCGGATCCATCAGGATTCGTACCCATGACCGCCAGTGGCTAGCACCGCCAGTCAGCAGCTTATGCCACCGGGCCACGGGGGAAATCTTCGGTCGGTCATGTTTCACAAGCTAAATTCGATATAGCGCATCTTATCCTTTACTGTCATGAAAGTTACGAACGGTGCAGAGGACGGGTTTGGCCCCGAAAGACACGACGTCCAGTGACAGCAGCGATGCGCACTTATCATTTAGAAACTGATAGAGCGGATACATTTGGTGTACTCATTAGTCGGGGATTCCGATAAAAGTACTTGAGGGTTCGTCGCAGCCAGTTCCAAATCAGATAGTTGTCCACAAAACCGGAAAACACTAGACGAAAATTTTAGCCTGTTTAGCAACATCAGTAGTGCGCATCCATCAGATCCATCAGGATTCGAACCCATGACTGATCCGAGCTCTCCCCCGTGTCCCAGTAGCATAAGCTGCTGACTGGCAATGAAAGGCGATGGAACTCATAGTTTCGAATCCTGATGGATCCCATGAATGCGCAATACCGTTGATTCCCAACTGGCTAAAACGGCCGTCTAGCGCTTTTCCAGACATGTGAACGACTACCTGATTTAATGTTGGCTGCGGCGAAAGCTCAATTATTTATTTGATTATCGTGCTAATTGAAAAGATTTAACAAGGATATCTCTTAACCCTTGCCGATTCGTACGGCAGATGCGGTGAGGTTAATAGTGCGCTAGGTAGGAGTATTTTAGCGGACTAACAAAATTCCTTGTGTGTGAGATAATGGGTAAGACGGATAAGGAATTAACGATATCCTTGCGAATTCAGTTGATTTGACCTATGCATTAGAAAGCAAAATGGATTTATTATTAACAATTTTACCACTAATGACTTGTTAATTAGCTTATATATAGCATGCATTGTTATAACAAAGGAAACTGTTTTTTGAAATTTGCTACTAGTTAACTGTATTTTAACAATTTAACCAGATATTTCTACAATCGTATGTGTAGTTTTCCATCAGCGCGTTTCAAAGCTTTGATTTCAAGCTTTCTTCGCGGTGGTCAATAAGCTAGTGATCATTGCGATAGCTGTTGGGTACTATGCGCCAAATTCCAATTTCAGCTCGGCTATATCTATCTGGCGAGGCCAAATTAGGAAGAAACTGGCTGTCGTAGTGTGCAGGTATGAGACCGATTCAAACGGAAACCCTTTAATTCCGTGACGGTCACAGTGATCTTATTGGCAGCGGCTGACTTCATAGTCAACCAAAGCCACAATTGAGGTTACGAGTCATAATCCAAGATAAATGGCGGGTGATCCGAAATCCGAGAGTTATAATTATTCTAAACAACAATGAAGCCTAAATGACAAAGTTGTGATTTCATATGAAGCCAACATATATAACTAAAATGATCAAAAATGATTTTTTCTACGGCGAGGTGAAATAAAGTCTAACTATGTAGTATGACTAATATGCACAAGCAAATGTCTCGTAATGTCATAGTATTGGGTTTGCATAATTACTAGAGCTATTTTGGGTGTTTCATTGATTTTAAATAATGGAAATACTGTACGTAGATCGTAAAGATGTACATTGTTATAACCATCTTTATAAGATAATTAATGTTGCTATCCTTGCTGACATAACCTAAGGACCTTCTTTCATGTAGGTATGTTCCTCGAAAAATGTATTTCCCAGCTTCACGAGACATCGGAACATGGGCAGCTGTGGTTTAGAAACAAATAATCTCTCAATATGCTAACATAATCTTTGGTGACCGTTATCACTTGAAAGCAAACTACATGCTAATTTACATTTACCGTGGTCGTTGTTATAAGCAAAGTTGAGAATAATTGTGCCAAATTTGCCAACAGCTAATAGCCCATCAATGTATTCTCACTTGCTAGAGCTGCAGTTTTAGACGCATTGATTATTCCTTCAGCCCTTTAGCCAGTTCTAACCACCGAGTCAATTGAGTAAAACACTTTGTTCTACATATTGGTATGGGTAGACTATCGGGTTAAAGAAAACCGGTCTTATGAACGATAGATCGATAACACAGGAAAAAACGTTTGGAAGAACAAAGTAGTAATATTTGTAAGTTGTACACTTTGAGTCGATAGTTACTCAAACGTAAATCTGGTGAATAATTATATGCAGTTGTTTCTTTAATTCACGCCATACTTGCAGCTGAGCAGTTTAGAAGTCTACTGGTCATGAAGTATTGGGTCTTCAAATGCATACATGTAGCCGATACGTAAATGTTAATAAAGCAATGGCAGATTTACTACGTTTTCGATGGAAAAATTGAATTTTATTATGTTAGGAAAGCGTTATCAATCTTGTCCGCTAAATAAATTATTTAATTTGGCAGATAACTTAGCTCAAATAATGTATTAACAAAACCAATTTACGCAATACAGAATGTGCGGTTTAATTTTAACGTTCGGTAGGGAGGTGAATTATCAAGAACCATTTATATGTTTTCAATAGCAACGAATTGAAACTCTTATTAATCATCTAAGCGAATTCTAGTTTATAGCTATTGTAGAGTTAGATAAGAGCTTGGTCAGTAACTGCCTCAGATTTGGTTAACAATCATGAGAACAACACTATCTATAATCCTTAGATTCTCAGGTCGGTGGGACTTAATTGCAAGACACTACAGTGCTTCATAATAACGAAATAAATAAATAAATTTGTATATTTACTGACAGATGGTACACGGCTTCAAAAGTGACAGCGATCATCAGGATAAAACCTGCTTTTGTTTAGCGCGCTAATATCTGCTTTAGTCTATTCATGTGGCTACATGAGGGAAGAAATTTATGAACCCTTACTTAAAAATGCCAATATTTGGGTCTTGCTTGTTAAGTATAAAAATACCATAATATCTATTAGTTCAAAAGCTTTAGACTGCGGCTATTGCGCTACAATTGGATCTGTTAACATTGACAAAATGAAAAAATAATATTTTATGGTTTCATCCTAAAGATTTACTCCCTTACATGTGTTGAATTTAATGTCTCATAGCCTACGAGTTTTAAGGCGCTAATTTCTGACGCACAGCCGGTGTTTCTTGTGCCGCTCTCCAGCTTGGAAGATTATCGGCGCCTATTTGACTGCCATTAGTGTACAGACATGATAAACAACAGTAATACGTAGCAATACAAACAAAGTGTTGTATTCATTTGCCTTTTTCTCAAGCCAATAAATGAATTCACTTTATGCAACAAGAAAGTTTTGGATCTGTAGCTGTAACGTGAGGATTTATGCCCTTTAAAATATTACAAAAACAAAGGAATCAATCGACTGAATTGACGATCTTCAAAAATAATTATTTACCGACAAATCCAGGGAAAATTACCTAAATGTATAGCACTGATAAAGGAAAACATGCACATATAACAGTCGCTAGCCAGCAAAACAATTTTAAATGATGAGTTTGCAGCGCACATTGAATAAAATTAAATTCGGATCAGTTAAAGCATATCCCATTCATTCATTCATTTAAGAAAGTTGGATATCTTACTTAAACTTTAGCATAAAACACTATTGCACTGATGTTCAGTTATAATAGGCTATTTAGAGGGTATGGTTAAAAAAACTTCACATCTAAACACAGTCACAATTCACACGCCTGTAAAGGAATTGTACAACCGTCTACTCCTTTTGAGATTTGTATGCACTGCGCATCCATTCCACCATTGTGCGGATCAAACTTAGTAGTCGACCGTCGGCAGCCTGTGGTTGAGACCAATGCACTACATGTATGGCAATGCCCGTCGATTCAGTTACCAAATGTGATATTATGCCACACAGTATTAACTGAATTACACCTCGCTGTCTTGCAGAGGACAGGTTAGCCGCAGGCCAACTTACCCTACTACGACAACCAATGAAATTATAGCACTGAAATCAGTTTGAGCTGCGATTTTATTACAAAGTAGTGAGGGACCTTAAGTGCGTTAGGTAAAAATTTAGCAAATCCATAATAAGCGACGCTAAATTCACATTTATTAACATATTCACGGCGGTCTTTCACGTGCTCCGTAGCTTAGTGGTGTCAACCACAGAATGACAACGTTAGAGTTGCTGATTCGTTCCCTATGACGATCAGACGGAATGCGCATTGCTGTTGATACTTGATAACTTGGAAGGCTCGCACATGCCGTTTTTTATCGTGTGATGGCTGAAGTACTGAGACTAGAAGTAAAGAATTTCCAACTTCAAAATGTAAAACCCACACAAAACCTTTTAATAATTATGCAGACCAAAGTGCTTACATGCAATGAGCTAAATGGGGCTAATATTTGGTAAATTGGTCGATTGGTTAGGCGGCTACCTGGGCTCTACACGGTAGCAATGTGAAAGGCAGTAGAGATGGACTAGCGTTTCATCATACCAATAACATTTACGACGGTTGCTGTTGTATCTAATTCTACAGTGATCTCAACCACAGATGGGCAAAAGTCCAGTTGCGTGTTCGAAACCTGCAACTGTCAGAAGGAATGCACACTATTGAGCGATAATCGCTTAGCAAAGCTGTGTTTTTGGTGATGTAATGGAAAAAGTCTGCCAAGAAACGGTGTTCTATAGGAAACCTGTTGGACCAAATAAAACTTACCAGCAATTTGGAATAACTCAACATTTGTAATTTTATTCATTAGGAATATGGCATATCGTTGCTCATAAGAATGCCTGGCACACTCTACTTTCTGTAAATGCGAACTACGCGCAAATAATTATATCATAGTTGCACCTTGTTCAATGAAGCAATCTAACGCCCAAATTAATGAACTTATTTATTGACAGGTTCATATGCATACAGGTTAAGCATTTGTTTTGAGAAAATCTTTTGTGGGTTACTTCCCTACTTTGATTTAAATAAATTGGACTAGTCAACTCATGTATTTAGGTGCATTTTTGAATATCTTGCTATTAATACCCTAGTCAATATGCCTTTCGACAATAGTCGGTTGTTCTTCTAATTCGGTTTTTCGTCTCACGCAATAAGGACAAATTCATTTATGTTGTTTGCTTAAGAAATATCCGCTATAACTGACATCATGATTTACCACAATCTCCCAATCGCGACATTTTAAACCAGGCATCTATGACGTCATAGTTCCTCCACATGTTTCAAAAATGCACAACTAATATGTATTACAAGCCATAAATTTTATTAAATTCAAGTTTATACTGCGTTATTTAAACCAAATATGGATCCATTTTAGCGGACATATGCCGTAATGTTTCTTAATCAAGTTAACTGTCTTAGTATGTTGTGGTTAATCAGACGCTAAATGCGAGAGAAATCGCATAATTTCTTGCCTTATTCAAGGCACGCGATTTTTCCTACCCTTAGCGAATTGCTTGACTAATGCAAGAAGCTGTTACCAAACTATGCTGATTCGCATACAATAGAACAATGTAAACTGTGTACGACTATCATAGCAAAGCCGGAAAACATAACGGTGATAAGGTACAAAAGATCGATGCAACAATTTGACGTCTGGTTTCAACAACATTCAGACAATATTCTGTTCAGCAAGTTGTTCTTAAATGGAAGTCACATGACAAGCCTTGCTCTCCAGAACGCCAATCACATATAGAGCAACCAATCAAAAGTCAGTCGATTTTGGTTTTTGTAGACGGTATTTAAAACCATATGAAAGCTAACATATTCGGCCAGCAGACTAGATACGTGAGATTTTATCAAAATGTAAGATGCTACATATGTATCGATAGGCAACGAATAGAGCTTTTGTTAAAAGTTTTAGGCATCAATTTGGTACATAAGCCCTGATTGAATGGTTGGTGTGGAAATGGCTACAAAGTAGGAAGATTATTACATGTACGTTTATGAGGCATACGTCCCGGTATTTCACGCGCTACGTAGCACAGTCTAGTCCGGAATAATATTATACGCCGTTCGCCTTATTGGTGCTTGTCCGTGGTGCGCATTCTCTCGGTACCGTACTAGGAATCGAACCCTGTTAAATTTAAATTATTTAGTTCAGCCAACGTCCCCATATTCTTAATAGATATTCTAATGAAGCTCCTTCTGATATCCAACTCAACTGGAGAAATTAAAGTACCACAATGTAATATATTAATTTAATTTATATCGTATGCATTGAAACCACTCATCGCAAGCTGTTACAATAATTGAAGATGACATACGTTTATGTTGCATATATATTTTACAACGATCTGTTATCTATACGAAACTGTCGCTAATTTATGTTCCTATTACTTTTCAGATACTTTGAGTTGTAGATAATTGAAGCTGCTCTATCCTGCCCCGACCGGATTCGACATGATTTGTGAATTATACAGGAGTTGCTTCAAGGTGCAGAGCATTTTGCATATATATATATATAGTTGTCAGACGTCAGAATACGAAAGAATTTGCTGCAATATATTGTCTAAAAAGCAACCATTTTACCGATGTTTTCAGATTAAGACAAAGGGTAAAGCAATTCAGTAGCATAATTTTTGGCAGGTTCGACAAACTTGAAAATTAAAAGCAGGCTACTTTAATTATATATAATGGCAAGAGACACATCACGCCGTATTATGCCTTAAATTAACATACACTAACTGAAATTACAAAAATAATTATATTAAGATTTATTTACTGAACCCGGTGCAATAAAAAACAGAGTTTTCATTAAATTTCTACACAGTCCAACTGGACAGAGCAATATCATTGCAGTGGTATTAGAGGACAAAATTTCCATTGTAGACTAATTTACGTTCAGTAGGGTTCTGGACGTTAAATCCTTTATTTATAATGCATATAACACCATAATTCATACTTCAGAAAATCCGTACTGGAAGCCAATGCAAAATATTCCTTCGGACAAATGAAAGCAACAAATCCTAGTTAGTGTCTGTTGCGAACGTGATAACCGCGTTTCATAAAGTACTTATACATACAGCACGATTATACGAGAAACGCATCGCTGAGCTTGCCAAAATGGCGAAAATCATCCGATCACGTTCACATATTCGCATTGGTGCATTGAAGACAACAGATGTTCTTAGGGGCAGTTAACCTTGGAATGCGCTAGATAATGCATGTATAAATGAATATAAACGGAATTTCACTAAGTTTAACAAACAGCATACATTATGGGGCTTTTAAAATTACTGAGAAGAAATGTTTGTTTAGTACTGCGTATAACAGCTACATTTTAGGCTGACAATCCCTGTATCGGTTAAACATGCAGCTGACAATTTTTACAATTCTTATAGTTACAAACCATAATGTAATGGAACAAATAACAAACCGGTTGATACACCGAAAACATATGCCAAACTGTGACTAAATTGGGTGGTTTTAATTTGCACTAATTTCCAGATTTAAGTAAAAATTCTGTTATTTCCAAAAATGAAAAGCGTTGCATACAACAAGTTTATGATCTGGGCTATCAAAGTAAGTTTGATCATCATCTAGGAAAAGGTCTAAATGGTATCTTAAATAAGTATATGCAGTCTTACATTTAGCCAGCTGCTCTGTACTTACCGTATTATAGACGAAATTAAGCAAAGACTGCGACCCATTGACGTCAAAAACTAAACAAAATAACATATTCGGTAGAACATTAACGCTGCACGTTTTTTCAAGCATCCCATGTCTACAATACAAATATGTTTATCATATTGTTTATATTTTTAATCATTGTTACAACATTTAAGGTATCCATAGAAACAGCAGATTGTCAATCATTGATTTGATGCGTTAGCCAATTTTTCCCTGGAGAGAAATCATTAGCTAGAAATTGCTGTTTATATTCCTCGTTGTTTTCCGTGAGTTCCACATGTCAGAATATGCTGGGTAATGCCTAATTAAATAAGGCCGCAAAATATACTAAGCAATTCATCAGCAAATGTTTATTAAGCAGTCCATAGGCAAGTTGCATTTGCACAATTTCTTTTGGTTTGTTGAGGATCTAATATTAATAATGACCCGAAATTAATTCAGGATTAATTATATTGCAAGAGACAGGCATTTCCCCGTAAGATAATTCAATAAGAATAGTAGCACTATTAATTTTGCGTATCACTATGTTAAAATATGAGGTAATTCATATAACCTTTTACTTCGGTTATTAGGCCGAAGGAAGAAAACTTATATTTTGTTTCCTAAATATTTCTGCATATGTTCGTCGTTATAAATGACCCATATTTCCTACTCTGTAAGTAATAAGCCATAGATTATTGCGCCATTTTATACACTAAGTAAAGATGCTGCAGAAAATTTAACGGTGAGTTAATTCAAAACTGATCTCATTACGAATCCCGGTACCAATTTTGTGCCCTTAAAATCATTGATTAGGAATGACGTATTTGATATAATCGGTGCTCATTAATTTTTATTTTGACATACTTAGAAATTTTTGCAGCAACTAAATGATTCACCCAACGTTTAACATCACTCTATAGTCGTTCACCCTGAACTTGCTATTTTCGAACATGGGTGCCTCGCATTACAAAAGGTTTGATATATTGAGCGATTTTAACATACGAATTACGTAATTCCGTGTATAAGACAATCATCAGGCACACACAACTTCCTTTGCTGAAAATTGTCATACATTTCAGCGGTCGCAAAATATAAGTAAAGCAGTTGATGTTTAACAGAAAATGTATTTGTAGGATTTCGCTGTCTGGTAATCTACGATACACATTCTGCAGATGACTAACAAGTCTTTATTTAAAGGTTAATGTTTAACAATTTGCATAGTTTAAAAACACTACTAGAACTTAGAAAGTATTTTTAATTTTTGGTTCACTCCAGATAGACTAATACTCTTTTAAATGATTAATGACTTAGAATGTGTACCCGGTTTACTTGATGAAAACGCAATGATACGTTACAAGTTTAAATATATCAATACGGTTGATGTTCTGGATAACTTAATTAGCAAATACCTACATGTCATCCGGAAAACTATATGCTAACTAACGAGCTCACCAACCGTTAAGAAATGTTTGGGTGTCCATTAAGTGCAACGTTCAACTCAACTGGATTAACCTATTTTGGATAGAGGAATATTATTAAACTCTCCGGTTTTGGCCGTGTATATTAGTGCATGTTGGCCGCAGAGCCTATTCCAGTTCAGCGGCATTGCTTTTATACACTAAACCTTGTGCCGTCAGCCAGTTTGCAGGAATGCCTTTACACCTTTTCTAAAGGTTAAAAGTATCCCGATGACGTACTCATTCTTGTAAGCACAATGCTATTCTGATCGACAGCCACACAAGTGAGGCTGTTTTTTTACCTTGCTGTCCGTTGTGCTCAACATATCCTGGCGTTCTTGACCGATTGTACCTATCCATATTCTTTAAAAAGATAGCACTAACTCCATCTTTCACCATCTACGCCGATTTGAATAAACCATCTGTGCCAATCGGCTTTGGCGTTTATTTATTAAACGTTAGGCAATTCTGAAAAAATGCTATACCTTTTACAGGAAATTGATATATTTTCGCAAAACTCGCTAATGGTTCGACGTGTACTTCTGCGAATAGTCTTGATTCAAGCGTGTCCGGTGTAGGCACCACATATTCTACCGATTTGTAGAAGAGCAATCGATCGATCATCCATCTAATTTCGTCACAGCTACGCCTGCGTTATATTACATTGTTGTATACGAAAAATGGCTCATCATGTTCAGGTACTCATCAAAACCAATACGAAAATAAACTGCAGAGCTCATGTGGGGCTGTTAGCTATATTCCTTTCAGTGCTGATCACATTGCGTTTCCAGTGGGATGGAAATATTGACCTCTTTTCCGATCAAAACGGAACTAAGGTGAAAAATTTCTTATCGACGCTGGAAGATAAACTCCTCGATAGCGGGCAACCCTACAAGGTTGACGGAGCAAATTTGTCGTCTATAGCAAAAAGCCCCTAATGCGGCGGATCCATTAGTTTAATCGCGATAGACCATTATTTGCCAAAGTAGCGTTGGTTGTGCACTCAAAGGACTGGTCTAATTGGCCCCTTTTCTTGTAGCTATAGGTGAGGGCCTCCCACTATTCTTACCGCAGCTAATTTTGGATAGTGATTGATCAAATCGCCAACCATTTAATGGGCTTCAAGAGCCGGATCATACGGATCACTCAACTTGGTTGTACATCACACCGACAGCAGGGTTCCTGGTAGAAACATTCAAGCGTGCCTAAATTAAGGCTTACATGGCAGAAGTTGCCCCAAGCGTTGAAAAAATTACTGGCTAGCTAAAACTGCAATAGTGCATGTGGATAATCTGTAGATGATCCGTAATAGAACAGTTACAGCGCATGCGGAAGTACCTAATTTTGTCACAGCTGTTATCGTGATATTCTACTTCGATTTTCTCATCTGCATTTTGCTTATTGTTTTCTGCGCACGCAGTCGTGATTGCTGTCATTTCAAGCGGAACTGCTCCGTTGGTCCTAGGGAAGTATTTTCGCACATCGGCAAAACCCCGGTGAAACTAGTCCGATGTTACAGCGAAGCTCTCCAAACATAAATAATACGTCGGCCTGTTCCTTTGCGGCATTCTCCAATCTAGAGTTTTGGTGCCACAATTGGAAGGATGATGGCAAGTCATTTTTCGGATGCCCTGTTGATGTGCAATCCATTCTTTTCATATGTATATCCTTTTTTGTCAATCCGACCATGACTATATTCAATGCTCGTTTGCAGTGTGGAAAGCAAATTTTTATGTATATACTTTTCAAGCTAAACAACGTGACATGAATAATTCGTGTTTTGCTAACTCTCTATGATTATTTCGTCCTATTATCTCTCATTAGGATCCAAAGACACAATTTAAATGAAAAGGTTTTAAGTTATGGACAGTTTCTTATTTTTATCCATCTTGTTTATAATATGTATCCATGCTACTTTTATTTTCCTGCAAGTACTTTACTATGTCTGCTTCATTGTTTTTCCTCTACACTTTCTTGCCAGATTTGGTTGGCGTATTTGATGCAAATTTCAAGAACTATCGATTCACCAAAAAAGTGGTTGATCGCACTATCTAGATGGACCGGGCTTTGTATCGCCGAGGAATATACTAATTATTCATATGTTTTACAAAAGTATTGACCAGGCAAAAATTACCGACAAACTAACATTATTGATTACCTGTTTTGCCGTTAAGCAGAACGTTGCAGTATGTATTATAATTGCTTTCTTAGAGTCAAGGTACATAAAATCCGGAACGCAAAATTGTGGGTCAGAATTATGGGTTATTAGTCTCTTTGAAAATGCTGTGCTAAATTCGACTGTGATAATATTTTATATTCTTGGAGGTAAAAACTCACATGATGCTTAAATTTTGGTAAAGATAATTAGCTGATTTTTGTACTGCATAATAAGCCTAACTGCATTTCAGTAATAAATAACATGGTGAAAATGGAATATATTTAAGTCACAAACGTTCATTTAGATAATCTTAATATAACATACAGCTTTCGTCACAAAAATAGTTGAACAAGTAAGCAGCCATAGTGAAACTTTTCAAACGGAAAATGAAAGGTTTCGCAAGAGGGAATTGTAGTTCCGGCCGATTGCGCATTTTTCAAATTAGTATGCAAATTACTTCAAACCATTTGTAATTTCTCAAGAAAAATTGTATTTCTAACTTTTGGTTAAAATGGACTTGTGCAAATTGGAACATTCTTAATTTGAATGTACCCTGGATAAATTAAAGTAAAATGGTTGCATGCGCAACAATTACCGGTTATTAAGCAGCAGTCAGTATGGGTTTGTCGGTACTGCAAATAAAGTTTTGCGGATAGCTGAATGAATATTGGAACAACAAATGTTTTAAATCCGCATATGCGTTTTATACTGCAAATTGCAGTTGGTCTGAACGATTGAATGTGCTATGGACGATGACCTGAATTATAAATCCATTTATTGATGACAACATTCTCATAACAAAAGTAGGGAGTCAAATTACACAGCGTTAAAATATTAAGTTTTACCTTAAATCAATTAACGGACCAATATTGATGTCATATTCCGTTTAATACTAATTGAACCATAATATTTGATATCTCTTACATATTTAAATATACAAGCACATGCGTCTTGGATACCGATTACCTTATACTGGCTTCATTCCTCTATTACAATATGGTTTCTTTCGATAGGTGCGTTGTTCTCTCATCAGTGTTATGTACACAGTATTGCTGATCACTGAACTACGACCTGTCGTCGTAATGTATTGTGCACCTCGGTATCCTGGCATCCAACTAAATTATACCTTGATATGGTAAGACTGCCTGAACTCTAATCTTAAAATTATTATATAGATGTATATTTTTGGCTTTCCTTGATATTGCGCGAGATGCCAGTTGTAATATCAGCCACGAAAAATAAACAGTAAACAAGAAATGTATACTGTTGAGTAGCGTTGCATTACAAATCCCTTTGAACTGTTGGAGAGGATATCTATATAAAGGTAATGATAATAATGATAATAAAATTTAGCACTCTAAATAAGAAAAGTAGGACTTATCATCGGCTCCGCCGTAGGCCTGCAATCCGCTTAGTTACAAGGCACCCGCAGTAATCATCAAATAATAATATGATAAACTCCAGTTGTAGGAAGGGGAAGCAGTGCTGTGACAGAATTTAAGGGAATGAGCGCATCATTCTACGGTCTTTTGAATGTTACTAGTGTCGGTGCAGAGACGACCGATTCTGGGAGAGCCTTCCACTGGTGACAGACGTGAATGTAAAAGAAATTGCTGCGGCACTCCAGGCAGCTATGCTGTACAGCGAGTTTCGATGTGTGGCCCCTCAGGTTTGTATTGGTGCTGAGTAGCAACAAATAGCGACATCATGATGTGAGTCTCGTAGAAACAAGCATGCCCTAATTAGGTTACCTCGTATTCTGCAACAACTTCAACCAAATACTCCTAATCTTTGCATCCTCACTTCGTATGAAATATTTCACATTTCAATTACGTTCTTAGATGCCTGACGTTGTGATTGATCCAGTGCATTATGGTTGTGATGGCACTATGGGTGCCAGGGTTGAATTACCTATTTGACATGGAAGCGAACATACGCACTGAGCAGTTGTTGAAATACATAGCTGCTTATTTGTCCAAACGCCCGTCGCAACAGCCCGACGTATTGGTTCAAAGTCTTTGAGGCCTTTTCGGATTGTCTGGAGCAACCCGATCATCTTGAACCAAGACACACAAGTGGGGTTCTAGAGTTGATCGTTTTAGTATTTTCCTTCCGAGCCGGTATGAGGAGTTGCTCTGAGGTCGGATGGAAATCAGCTTGCATTTACTGACCTTACAAAGCAGTAAGTTTTGGGACGACTATCGATAATCCGTATCTAAACTACTCTGAAGCAGGTGCTGGTCGGCGTTCGTCTAGATCCTGCGCCAGATATTCTTATCGACGGCAAATATTAGAACGTTTGAACCGAGTATTTTCACTTGGTCTTTAATAAATACTATAAACAAACGTGGACCTAGAACTGAGCTTTTCGGCACACCACACAGGACTTGTTTGGGGTCCGACAAAGAGATCCTAACTGGCCACTCATTGCCGTTGAATCAGAAAGTTGGCGATCCTTCTAAAATGAGGGTCGCCGAACCCTGATGCCACAGCTTGGAAAGTAGTATCCGATGGTCTAGACGATCGAAGGCTTTATAAAATTCCAGGTTGGTCACATCAACGCCTTCTCCGGCATTGGCTGTTTCGGCCCAACTAATGCGTAAAATTCGCAAATTCGTTGTACATGAAAGTTTTCGACGGAAATCGTGCTGCCCAAGCATGGTGATTTTACAGTTCGTTAGATAGCACACCACTGCCGTGGCAAATATGGATTCCATAAACTTGGGGCGTAGAGGAATAAGGGATATTTTGGGGTAGTTTAATGGATCAGTTATGCTTCTATATTTGTGCATCGGGGTTATTATTCCAAACTTTTGCGTAGCGGGAACTTGATTCTCTTATAAGTAGCACTGGAAAAGCTGAGCTAAAGGTCAAGCTAGTTGGCGTGCTGCTGTTTTTAGTTCGTTGTAGAATAATGGTGTCGACGCCCGGCAAGCTGTGTTTGCTTAAAGACCTCAGCATTTGCCATACAGCCACCGCGTTGGCACAGCTCATGCGACTTTGGAGCATATTGCATCCGCAGAGTGTTTGCTGCTTCCATAGCCGTTCGTGTTGGGACATCAGCCATCCTAATTGGATGAAATCTTTGCCTCAACTTTCGTATGCAATTAGCGTGCTTGAATAGCAGTTTTTGGTTAGCACTGTCGGTTTTTATGTTGTGCTGCTGATATGCGGCTTTGTCTTCTCTTAGAAGTTGTGTGAAATCGTTACGTTAGGCTACGTATTTGTCCCGTTTCTTGTGCTGGAGCTTCTCTGTACACACGTCATTTTGTGTCGCGTACTCTCATCCATTTTCGAGTACTGTTCCTAACGAAAGAAACTGACCTACAATTATTGCAAACTCTTATATCTAAAGACTCTGCAAAGAGCTGATTGAATTCGTTGACGAACAAAACCGGGTGACGTTTGGGAGTTCGTCGGCAAGGAACGACCAATTGTAGCGCAGAATAGCTGGGATACATCGATCGTAGATTGTGTTGGTTTGCACAGTCTCATCGCTCATTCCGATAGTCCGCATAGCGGACGAAGTTAAAACCGACTGGGTGACCACTGCGACTCAACGGGCAGTCTAAAACCAACACATCAATCAATGCTTCTCGTTGGTTAGAATAAGATCCAAAACAGATGGCCAGTTACCTGTTCTGAACCGAGTGGGCAAAGTGATGTGATTATAAATAGGAACATTGGTTATGAACTTTTGTAGATCGGCTTTGAATTGTTCTTCGAGCATGGCAGGAATTTTTACACAATGTATGTTTCAACTGCATTCTATAGTAGCCGCTATTGGCAGGTTGTTTTCGATGTAGAGTTCGTGGGCGGTACTACAATTCAATAAGACAAGCCTTCCTGCCTTTTACCTGCAAGTGGCACCAAAGAGAATCGAGGAACTATGAGTCTGAATCCTCCATGGCTTTGCGCTGTAAGTCGCTTCGGTAATAAATTATTACCCTCCTCCGCCTTTTGTGAGCCTATGGTTCCGGATCAGCGACATGCTCGGTAGTGAAACTTCAGCGTCCGTCTTTCCAGTGTGCAACTACGTCTCGGTGATACAATTGACATCATATGACCCGGAAGCTTGACGATCTTTCAGTTCGGCCAGTTTATTAAAAAGACCTGGAGCACTCGTATACAAACAGTTCAGATTCTCGGTTAGTAGCCCAAAGAAGGGTAAAGGGGTTAAGTGTGGGAGAATGCCGACGGATTTGAGGTCATCAGTTCCTGGTTCTCATTACTGACCCCCTTCTTTCAATCTGCATCTACATTTAGCTTTTTGATTAAATTTCAATAATAGTAGCTGCATTCCGAATTCATAATGTTCGCTTTCTTACTTATTATCGCGATAGGTTAGGCTCTCATATGTAAACAGCCATCTACCTAAGTCCGGCTGAAAAATGTAATCTTTCTATCCAGCTTTATATTTTTACAGAAGAGTAGTAGGGTAAGTTGTGTGCTATAGTTGGAAATTCGTCACATCTTGACTCACTCAGACAACTGTCACACGCCCGGAAAAGCACTGTACGCACGTCTCATCCTTTCGATTATCGTCAGCTGTGCGCATTCCATCGGATCCTCTTTCCAAAGCTTGCCTAGGTTTTGTGTGCATCAATAAAATGAGCTCAGCTTCTGTCCCTTCTGTATTATAAGGTCCATCTATGCGTCCTTTTTCCCTGCCATACCTACTGTTTTCTTTACTGATTAATGAGTGAATTCCTTCTAACTTCCTGCTACCTCGAAGTACAGTCAATGCAGACCTCATGAACTAGCCCGTCAGGCTGCGAGTGAGAGAATCATCTCTATGCAGACAGGCTACGTATGCATGGCAGAAGGTACTACGGGCCAGATTAGCAGATCCTACCCAGGGACCCATAACAAATGATAAGTAAAAAGGAATATTAGTAGCGAAATAACAAGTACATTAAATAGATAGATAGTTCAGGATCATACATCACATTTTTGCTGAGTCTTCTCTAACACATCGCGTGTAGGTACAGCTGATGTTATATCAATTACATATTTCGTGATCTACACATTCGCTCGATTTGATGAAAGCTAAGCTGCTGATATTCTCGCATATCACGTCGGGAACACCGTTGTCCTTGATTGCGCATTTCTCAGTTACAAATAGTTGGGTCCCAACATGTTTACCGCCGAGAAAAATTGTTCATATAGGAAGTATAATTTATGCCTATTCGGTCATATATCATTCGCATCCTTTACAATTACCACAAATGAATAAGTTTCAAAGACTTCTGATTGTTCTGTGATGAGTGTTCTGCACTTGAGTACACCTACAATCTTGCTGAAAGAAATTTGTCAAGCTATATTAAGAATTAAATTGCGCTGATTTATTAAATACTTGTTGAAGAAGTAGACATACGAAACTGAAAATAATGCTGTCTTTGGACTGCCGGCTTGGACACACCTTTGGTTGCTATATATATATATATATATAAATATATATACATAAATGTTCGTAGTATATAGTATTAACAGTACCTTGGGATATCGCACCTTAACGCAAATAGAGATTTATCTTGCAGCTTTAGTTCTGCTTTGAGAATAATAATGTGTTTTCAATTCAAGTAGTTAAAATTGTACCCCTACTATTTATCAGAGTTTGCTTGTTATTTTGATATGTAGTAACGGACGCAAAGGACGATAACAGTAGTATCTTCTGAATTTCATTAAGAATGGGGTAAAAGTCATGGAATTGCACTTATTTCTACAATTTTGTAACGCATAATTAATGATTATTTTATTTAGCAAATCCTTCAAATCGGAGAGGTCCTACACATTCGAACGCACTTTCTTATTTATTACTATAATTACTTACCCTTCCGAAAGACTATTGCTTACCTTATACTAAACCCACTACAATCGCTTCATATTATTTAACTAGCAACTGCTTGAATGTGTATATATCTTTGCTACAAGAAAACTCAATGAATGCGAACGTGAACGACGGAGCTAAAACAGATTTTAAGCTTCATCTGTGTTTGGCTCGACAAGTGATGTACACACTCAGTCTATGACGCCGTCGAAGTATGCTTTATTCGCTTGAGATTTATATCAACTTAAGATTTTTCGATTGCTTAATGATCAATCCGATTGCGTTTAACGTCTGAATCAAGACGTTTAAGCAGATAGCAATCCAGTTTGCCTGCGGTTATATTCGTTTCCAAAGCTACCCAACACATTCAGAAGGGAAATATTACAATTAGCCTAATCTAGTGCCTTGTTTATCATAAGTATACTTTGGTCGGACATAAAATATATGATCCTAACATAGTTTAAAAATTCTGGCTATGAAGAAGCTTAAACATGTTAACTGCTTTCCAAGCAAATTTACAAGCAGCAATTGTTAATACTGCAATTCTGTTTCCGGTTTGCAATCGAGCACTGTTAAGCAACTCGATCAGAGGTAAAGTAGTCACTGTTATCTCATAGAATGTGCCAGCTGTAATCTTCGTAATCTAATGCAAAACAATTTCTACCTCATAACATTTTTCATCCTACTTTTGTTTGCACACACAAGTTTATTGAATCGTTACTACTGCTAGGTCTACGTACTGCTCTTAGTTAATGCGCGACTACAATGACAAATTTGAAATCATTTTTTTCACCGGGTACTGTTTTATCCTTACTGGGCATTTATTTATATAAATAAAACGCTTTCTAAAATTCAAGTGAAAGGCGAATGTAATGTATGGCCGAGCTTCAGTGTACTAAGGCTGCACTTCTATAAATAAAAGTGGCACTATTTCAAACACTTAATTAATTATTTAACAATAATAATTGTCATGAATCCCTGGATTGGGCCGACTCTTTGATCCAGCCGCTAACTGGTATCTGCAATTTTCGTATTAACAGCAAAACAATGTTGACTATCTGAACAGTGCTGGCATTACCGTTGTATCGTGGAAATATATAAATAATACCGGTACTTTGCTTATAGGTAATAACAATGGTTTTTGGAGAAGAATATTTATGAAATGATACTGAATTAATCTCATTCAGCTGGTCGTCGTTTGTGTATTTCACTTTGAGTCCTACGCAAGCCAAATTGTCCTGGCTGGTACACTTGGGACATCGTTTCGCTAGAAACTGGAATCAAAGATAGGTAAACATATTTTTCCAACCGCAACTGTGCTTTTGGATACAAAAACGATGATATATTTTTAACATATCAAGTCGAAATTTAATTTCATTATTTTATGACGGGAGCCCACAATGTTCATCCGGCAGTAATGGTGGCAACTGTTATTAAGCTAGCACGGTTACGTTCCACATTCAGCCAAACATGTTTCTATGAACATCATGTCCACACTATTTGGTGGCTGCCGTTCTGTATGCAATTCCTCGCCAACGGACACTTTGTGTACCGTCGAAACTAATGTGAGCCGTCGTCGCGGAGACTTTATTGGACTATCTAAAATTGTTACCTCGGTACGTAATCAGCATAATTTACGTCAACACAGGTCGCGCATTGTCAGCCGATGATAGCGCGATGTGGTTGGACCGCATTGGCCGACATTTTGGCCGGAATTGAAGCCATATATCTGTTTATATTCTGAGATTTTGACACCCTGGACCACCGCATTACACTTCACAGGATCCCTACATGTGCAATCGCGCTTCCATTCCATACTTATATTGCGAAACTTCTTTACCTGTTCAGATTTCAAATACTTGTTGGGGATAAGTATTCAAGGAGAATGATGCAAATTGCGGTAATTTACACTATTCAATGCCTGCACCGCACTAATCGTAGTTTTACCAAATGATTAGAAAGAAAAAATTATAATTTTCTGATGTGTTGAGAATGTTATTATTTGACAAGCGATTCAAGGCGGTGTATATTACGAAATTTTTAATCGCGACATGGATTGTGTTTGTGATCTGTAAAGGTACAACCTAGTTTACTTGAACTCGGCTACATACAAGAAGAATCACCTACGTCAGAATACGGTGTGCTTGTACAAAATTTGTGCACGTAATTAACGAAATCCCTGTCAAGTGCACGATCTAACTGTATTAATTTAGGAAGAAACAACTATAACTGAAACAACTGGAGAAGGCGTAAAATAGTTATTCTGCACCCATATATACTTCGCGGAGCATTTCTTTGCTTTCACCTCATAATCATTCCACAAACGCTTGACATTTACGTGCATGCGCGTGTCATCCATGTTTGTCCATGTAGCAGAAACAAATACCTGTCGCTCTCAAACTTCTTTAAAACTGACATCCAACGTTGTTATGTATCCATTTCATCTGTCCTACTTGCTTAAGATGAAGTCTCTAAGAATACACCGCGGTCAATATGCACGCTTATGGTTTCCCAGACCTTTTCTATCCCAAACTCATTATGCCGCCAGCAGCTAAAACTAAACAGCAACGGTAATATGATAGTTCATCAATTAAAGTTGAGAATGAAACGTCGTAAAAATGCATTGTTCCTTTTATTGTGTGAGCCGTTAAACGCTCTCCTGTATATTTCTGCCCACAAAGCGGATGTTAAAAAGCGAGTTGGTGAATACTGGTCTTTCAAACTTTTCTTGTTTAAATTGTGCGTAATAATGCTAAAAACCGTATTATAAAATGTGGTTAAAAACTTTTAGCTGATTGCTTCTATACGTAGCAGCTCGTAAACCTTTCCTCTTAGAAATGATAATTTTAAAGCGCAAAATTTATGTTAACCAAAAGAGCTCTCCATTTAGCAACACATTTTTAAATTTTTCTCATCCCGCGATATTTTAAAAGCAGAATTATTTACCTCGCAATTTACAAATTTTACACTTTCAATATGCGAGGTTACTATTTCCACAGACCTGTCCAGATTGATTAAACACGGCATTACATGCCCTTACCTCTTGCCAGAACTAACGGTTACCCTCAGGTTTTCGAACTGTTCACACATCTATTTTTCCTTTCACACCTGAAATTAATGAAGCAAAATTACTTAAATATGCGGACAACAGTTTTGAGTATCCAGCAACCGAAGTCGACTTGTCTATCAAAATGCATCCACTTCTAAGACAAACATGCTATGTAATCTAAATATTTTTAGCATTCAACAAATGAGCTTGCGAAAATTTTTATTTTAATTATGTAAGCCTGTCTGTGCTAGAAAACATTAAATGTAATGATTGAGTGTAAAGTATATGGTGAAGCTTTGCATTACACCTCGTTAAAAAGTAAAATAATGGCAAACTAAGCAGGGTTAACTTGGACACTAGATGGGTCGAATACTGAATAATCGTCATTTGTTTGAGTGAAATATTGATTTGATTATTTAGCAGGGCTGCTTGTTACGCTGACATTATACTGCATTTAACTAAGAGAGGACAATTGAGACCATTGTGAAGCTACGATTGCATATGACGTAAGAAATCCAACCTAGTTATTAATTTATGGGCTACATCTAATACTCGATATGCAATATCTAATATTCATGCAAAGATGTACTGAGATATTTTATAGATAATGACCAAGTAAGAGTTCGCCAGTTAGAAAATACAATTAGTGCTTAATATAATTGTTTGGTATCCCAATAAACAATAAAGCACTTGTAGCTCCTTGTTAGAATGCTTTACTAACATTTTGCAAGTTGTAAATTCAGATGCATATGACATATTTTACTTCACAATTAAAAATAATTAGATAAAAACGTGAAATTTTTGAAGCTCTTTCTTCATAAAATACTGATTTGTAAAGAAAACGGGATACAAAGTAAAGCTATGATCGCGACACTTTTCCTATCGTAACCATGGTAATTCTGGGAATGTGCGCGAAAACTCGGTTTTAGATTCACCTACATCTAATTATTATTTGCTGCTTTCTCACAGTTGTTTTTGCTTTATAATTATTACCTGACATTTGATAGTAACAAAGACAACTCACCGGTTACAGGCAAACATTAGAAAGCACTTTCTCCGCTACCGGCAATGTGCTGACGTTTGTCATACAAAAACCAAAAGCACTCTTCATACGTTATATACTGGAGACAGATTCATTCATTTGTAATTTCGTTTGTACGTTCCATAGAATTTGGATTGCTCAAAGCTGTCAAAAAAGGCTTAGAAGGCAACAAGCAAAAAATATAGCTGTTCATATAAGATTTTACCTGCTTAGAAATTACTGCAATCATGTAGATGAAAATCGCGAATTACTATTCCATTTCGATAACTCATGTCAGGCCAAGAAAATATCGTCAAAACACGAGCTCACTCTTCTGGATCTCGCTCAAGTTGTGACTTTCACGCCAGCGATTGTAATGCGCCTGCTTCCATAAAAACAAAGACCACAATGCTTTAGAAGGGCGACATTGTGGATTACGCTGCGAGTTAAAATAATAAACACTAACCATTCACACCATATGCAACACACTGCAGGTAGCAGTCGGAGAGGTCATTATTTAGATCTACACATACATGCAGAGCAAAATTTAATGCTAGAAAACAATTCCTTATATTCACGTATTCAAAGCTGGAGCGCAATATCCGACTCGTTAGTTTCCGCACTGACGGTTCATACTTAAACTCCGGCTGGACTGCATAATTATTGACCCATATTTTGTCACGTGGTACGAAAGCGAAATAGCAATACTAGAGAAAACATAACTTGGCTATAGGTAATTTACTGAAGCTGTACAAAACCACTAGTTCGTCGCGACGAGACTGGACCTTAACGTGGTGCGATGGTTTGTGTGCCTCAGTGATCCATTGATTTATGCCGGGTGGCGCTTTTGTGCACCTTCTGAGCCACTCATACCGGATTGGTTAATGGTTAGAGGCCAGAAAAACTTAGTGTCCTGCCCCTGCAAATTGAGGGTTGGAGTTAGAATGGATCTTACTTCATAAAACGGGCTCTCTGTAAGCCAGTGACCAAACCCTTGCGGTAAGGTTTGTGTACAAAAGGAATCTGTTGAGAACCCTAATAGTTCTCCTGCTTATGTCTGGGCAATCTGACCGTAATTTACCTACGCCATACAATGATTCTCTCCTAAAAATTGCTTGATGCTCTGGTGGTAGCGGATGATACTCAACGGTGCCCTATCTGCTTCATCAAGTATGGTGGATAGGGGTATGGACGCTACTGTTCGGGCCTTCCCGTCTTCTTATCCCCTACTTGCGCTTTTGCATAATTATCGTCTTGCTCTAGCATTATTCGTATCGCCTTATTTTCAATCCCCCAATTTTAGTCCCTCTCCACCTTGATTCAGTAATCGCTTATCTACGAGTTTCGACTCACGCACGGCCTCAGGTCGTCGCACTAAGCAAGTCAACAAGTCCATGTTTATGTGTTTGTTGCTCGTCTTTTTCTCGCGAGCACAAACTTTCGGCACAGCACCCGCAGAAGCGTGACTTGGCACCCACCAGCTTCGGGCCAGCCATGGACGAATTCGATCATATCGCGATCAGTGCAACGTGGTAGCTCGATATTTTGGCGTGCTATACTGAGCGAGCTTTTTAGCTGCATATTGTGGAAAACAGTGTTTAAATAAACACTTGTAACGGAATTTGATTATTGTCAAATTTCCTCTGATCCAAGATATCTTGAATTGATTAAAGCGGTTCTGGTCAAAGCGTATTAGGCGCTTATTGGTAATTTTTCCGGTTTTTCTCAGTTTTAATCCCGTTTTGCACCCAGGTTTTGCCTTTTTATTGAGGTCGTTTACCTATTGTATACTGGTTATAATTCCATCCTGTTTTCTACTATGTCGGTCTCGCAGTGCACCGAGGCTCTTGTCTATGGTGGCTTGGATTCTGAGGTTCTCGCACTTTGTGTCAGTCCAAGCTGCAACATTCCAGTAATTGATGATTCCGCCGGTATGCAGTACGATGTCTGCAAGCGATGGTATCACAAGCTTCGTACGGACCTAAATACCGAGCGATACGCAGCGCTGGACTCCAGCGAGATGTTGCTTTTCATTTGTGCCAATGGCTGCAGCCGCCAGCAAGGCCGCACGACCATTCGTACAAGAGACGAACCTCTTGATACCGGGCTGCGAAATGTAGAACGTTCGTTCTCGATGCTCTCAGATCTTCGCCTTAAGATTGATCTGCTCTTGACGACGCTTCCGGTCTCCAACAACGCAGATTTGATCGCTAACACTGGAGATCAACTTTTTGCACCAATCATTAGGTCACCCGAACAGATGGCTACCGACCACAAAAATGAAGCTGCTTTGGACGTCCTATCTAAAGTTACCCTGATCAGTGCCGAATTGCTGGTTCAAGAGTCCCTTCGAATAAAGCGAAAGAGAGCCAGGAAACCCCGTAAGCTCTCTGCTAAACAAGAAGTAATAGTTGTCTCGGCACCGGAAACAAGCCAAATGTCGTTACTTGTCATACCGTCTGACGGTTGTACGAAGGCGAAGATTCTAACACGCATTACTTGTCAGCCGAAGTTGCCGGATATCTAGGTTCGCACCGAGAAGGAATGTTCTGAAGGTTTCCTTGACTCTGCGCAAAGCGAAAAATCGTCACATGACCTTGCTCACGTTATCAAGAAGAAAAAGCAGACGAAATCTGCTATACAGACTTTCGGTAAAAAGCATGACCCAAAAAAGTATGACATCGACATTGGAGCGAAAAGCATACGCTGCCGTTGCTACATTATCGGAGGGGCTAAAGAGAGTCCCATCAGACCTGGCGAAGCCAGCTGCTCCATGTATCGAATCAATGACCCGTGGTGTTAATACACCAAGTCGTGGCGATGCTTTCACGCATAGTAGTGTTATATTCCGTAACGCTGCTGAATATACTGCTGTCCTTACCGCTGATCGCAAGTTGGATGACCTTCCATGATTAAAAATGTGAGTAGCGAAGTTTATCCTGCCTAGTTTTCCAGGCGTTACTGTCAGGAAGCTGATTAAACTGGGGAGCGTCCCAGTTCATGTAACAAACCCTCCCCCCGAAGGAACGCAACGCTCTCATGTGTTTTGCATTTAAGCTGAAAAATACAAATATTAACGTTCAGTCGGAGCTTCCGCTGGTCGATTGGCTAAAGCTGAGGGAGTCCATCAAGGACCACAAAAGCAGGCGAGCGGCCGGTGAACAAGGTCTCCGGTTAGTGGGTTTTCGGGTGGTCAGCAGGCGGTCCTTTTCCGCCCTACCACTGCAAATTCGGGTAGCGCACGACCCAGGTCTGGATCTAACGAATACATTTAGATAGTGCTAAGTAATGTGCGCAGCATAAGGAATAAGGTGTACGAGTTAGATCTGCTTGTAGATGGGTCTCATCCCGATATACTCGCATTCACTGAAACTTGGCTGTCTCAGGACATCACGCATGGTGTAGTACATCTATCAGGCTACGCGCCATTTAGATGCGATCGCTCTGCTGCCCGGCAAGGAGGGGGCGTCGCTCTTTATGTGAGCTGTAAACTTGACGTTTTAAAGACTTTTTATTTCAGTCGACAGACAAAGCAGTTGAAGATCTGTCGGCTGTTATTAGCACATCCTCGACTCAGGTTACAGTTGTAATTGTGTATAGCAGCCCTGAGAGTTTATGCAAAGAGGTATTTAACTTCATTCGCTCCCAGTCCGCAAATAAGTGTTTGGTGATGGGCGACTTCAACCTCCCAGACATTTGCTGGGCAGATCATTCTTGCGACTCAGCGTCAGGCACATTCGGCGCTGATCTGCTTGAGCTTCCGCTCCAAGTATTTTGCACCAGTTCATTGACCTCCCCATTAGGTACATGGACGCTCAAGTACCATCTATCTTAGACCTTGTATTTGCTAATTCACTCGATTTTGTTGGGGAGATTACTTACGGACCTCCACTGGGTTCCAGTTATCATGTTTGTTTACACTTCAGTTGTACTCTGTCTAGATGTTACGAGAGTATTGTTGAGTCTCTCCCGAACATATGGTACGTAGACTATCAATCAATCAGAGCCAAGGCTTCGGGTTTCCATTGTGAGATCTCGGACCACGATACAGTCCGGTTTGCCTAGGATAGATTTAAGTCCTGCCTTACAAAGGACTCTGCTCGCCTCATCCCAGGCACAAGGAGAAAGAAGGCACCAGCACAGCCACCCTGCGTTGATCCCACTAGCAGACATCTGCTTACAAAGAGGTCTAGATATTGGCGGACTTACCGAGATGCTCCGTCCACCTATATACGGTACTCATGCGCATACGGACTATGACAAAGCTTGCGTACTTATTGGGTAATATGCGGCAGCGTTTGTAAGAGAAACCTCTTTGACAGGCGTTGAGCTGGTTTGCAGGATCCCGGAGGGTTCAGGACTATCCGAATTCATTGTAGCGGAGACGGAAGTTCGTAGGCTGTTACAAGGGATGAACCATTCTAAGGCCTTTGGGCTTAATGTAATTCACCCGAAACTGTTGCTTAAGTTGACTGCGGAACTAAGTGGCCCGCTCGCTATGATGTTTCAGAATTCGCTTTACAGCTGTGCAATGCCTTCCGAATGGAAGGAAACTGTCATCTGTCACATCTTCAAAAATGGGGACAGGAGTCTGCCTGCAAATTACAGGCCAGTTAGCCTCACGAGTGTAGTAGTCAAACTCCTCCAAAAGCTGGTGAGGGATTCATTGGGAAGTCATCTGAGTAGCTTTAACCTATTTAACAATGTACAAGACGGATTCCGGAAGGGATTTTCGTTTCTGACGAATCTACTAGTGGTTTGCGAAAGTTGGGCGGATGCAGTGGATAACGGCCACTCACTGGACGTACTTATCGTTGAATTTTCGAAGGCATTTGACAAGACACCTTGTTTGAGGCTCGCACAAAAGCTGACCACCTACGGGGTATCTGGTCGCGCCCTTCATTGGGTGACTACCTTCTTGGGGGGTAGAGAACAGTGTGTACGTTAGGTTTTGGCCTATCGTTTAGGCAGTCTGTCCACAGTGGCGTGTCACAGGGATCGATCCTTGGACCGCTGTTGTTCCCTATATAAATGAATGACCTCCCAGCGGAGCTTTAGGTACCATCGCTGCTATTTGCTGATGACCTGAAGCTGTGGAACAGTGTCGATGTTTCTGAGGCTTCCGAAGCTATTCAGCGAACAATGGATAAGCTTTGGGACTGGTCTACTTTATGGTTATTGCCCTTACATCAGCTAAAGTGCTCCTTTCTTCGAATTGGTGAGGTTGTCCTCCTACGAAGTACTTGTATGGTGGGGTCGAACTCCCCCGCGTATCTAGCCAGGTTGAACTAGGCGTCGTACACTCTTTGGCTTTACACTCCGGTGACAACTGGAAAAAGGCCGCAAGCAGAGGTTTCCGCATGTTGTGGTCAATACGACGTTATTTCGGAGTCTTGACGGTGGCATCCTTACGACACTGTTCTCGGCTTTCGTTCGGCCTCATCTAGAATACTGCTTCCAGGATTGTCCGCCCTGTCTCGTCCGGGACAAAATGGAGCTAGAGAGGGTTTTACGAGTTGGTATTAAGTTGGTCGAGGGATTACGTGGACGGACATACTCCGAACGTCTACTTACTTTGGGAATGCATTCAATGCACTACCGAAGACTTAGAGGAGACCTAATCCTAACCTACCGTATCTTAACTGGGCTGGTTGGTCCAGATGTATCTGAGCTATTCAGTCCCGCTTAATTATCTGTTCTACGTGGTCACTTCTTGAAGCTGGACAAATCGTGGTCCGATTGGATTGGGGCGGAAATCCGGCTGTCACGCAGAGACATCAACGCTGTCACATGCCTCCGAAATTGTTAGCAGGGAGTCTAGGGTTAAGGGGTTTGAGCGGCAACTGGACGTTCTTGGGTGGTAAAACGAAACCTTTCAAATTTCCTAAGTATCTCGCATCTTCGTATCTCGATGTTCTTTTCTCAACTTTTCTTCACGCATTGGTATTATGTTCTTATTTAATGGCACTTACTTATTCTGTAACTTCGATTCCTCTTCCTATCCTTTGCTTACTTCAAGTGACTGCCACAGCAGGGACTGCTAGGGCAGGAAACGTGGGCAGTAACTATTTGGCCGGGGTGCGATACTGGTGTTCCGTTTTAGATTCATCAATAACTGAGCACTTCATAAATTTCTGGCTTAACGATCCAATCAAGATGGAACGCTCATGGGATTCTCCTATAGTTCTAGTCCCATCTGAACTTTTACTTGTTACGGCTGAAGAGGATGTGTCCAAAACTGTTGCTCGATTTAGAGCACGATCTTTTACTCTGAATACGCACTTGTCGGCGCCGACCTCCGGCTGCGTTTCCGTGGAACTCCGCAATGTCGATGCGAACGCATTTATACCAGCCAGCTGGGGAAACCTGGTGTTCGAATTGTGTATCAAAGTGCGCTGGTGTCCGGACTGAGTAAGCGCCCAATGAACACCATCGAAGATCACTGGTTGCATATTCGTCAAACAGTAATACCAAAAAGCATATCTTCCTGTGACAAATCAAATTGCCAACCTAGACATTGAGTCCCTAAAATTCTCTGGAACTTATGGGTTCTCGCTTACATATTTCTGCTGCAAGCGAATAAAATGAGGATCTCAAAAATCGCAGGGCGTATTGCAGCCGTTGGGCATTGGCTGCTTATTCGGCGCTTTGTACTCTACCGCCTGTCGTGAAAATTAGAGTGACCCCATGTTCAGTTTACGAAGATTATTGACATGCCTATATAGCAGTTTGTTGTTTGCCTTGAATTTTTGGCTAGGCAGTGTTGATAACTTACTTTGTCCTCACGGACAACTGCAGTGCAATGGTTGCGATGGATCAGGAAATTTCCCCAAGTCTCTGAGTCTGGGTTAATCTTGTAAGCACGCCATGTTGCATCCCTTATCGCCAGGTATTTTAGAAGCCCTGCTCCTTAGAATTGAAGGCATTTTTGCGGGACGAAGCGGCTTGGTCTGTGGTGCTTTGTTGACGATGTCACTAAATCTATTAACGAACGCTGTTCAAATGCTGTCAAGGGAACTGTTAGTTGAGAATTCCCAAACAGCTGCGTTGGCCGGTTCTTTCAATACCTGGTAGCGTGTGATTGTATGAGTTAGTTCCGAGTGTTAAGATGGATACTCTGCATAACACACATAGTTGAATATGAATACTACATGGTTACTAAGACCTAACGGATTATCCAACAGTAATTTGTCAACCATGAGTTCTTCGGTCGTGAGCACAAGATCCAATACGCACGGTTTGTTTGCTGTCCTGAATCTAGTGCGCGTAGTGACATGATCGTACAAAGGAATATTATCGATCAGTTCATGCAAGTCTGCTTTGAACTGTCCAATGGCCGATGCCAAAACCTCCAGCTTATGTAGATTGAAGTCCCCGGAGTTGAGACGGTGGCTATACCTAGTGAATGTTAATCTGTTCATGCCACGGATCAAGCGAGAATTCATTTCCGGAGTGGACGTTGGGGGCGGTAAACGACAGCTACGAGACATGCATCGTTGTGTTTTAGTCGGAGACGGCACCAGAGTGAGTCGGTAACGTGTGTTTCCAGATCATCAACTATTGCACATGGTAGATCGCTGTGGTAGTAGAGGGGGACCCCCACTTCCTCTGCTGGGGGGTCGTTCCGGATGAGTGACATTCCGGCTATCTCAACCTCAGAATCAGTCACCGCTTGGTGTAACCAAATTTCGGTAATAGAAATTAGGTCCCAAGCATTTGCAACCTGACGTAGTCGAAGTTCGGTAATTTTACTGAGGATTTCCTGGGCTTTAGTGAAAGTTTCTCAGATTTAAGCAGCGTTTCGAGGTTCTATAACTCATGTGGTTTCGCCGAGCAGTGAACGGCCGGCGACTAATCGTTTTTTCGATGTGTACTTGGTGAAGGGTTTAACATATTATTCATCGTCCGTGTTGCTAGTCACGTGTCATATATTAGACGTACAACGTAAGTTCTCTTGTCATTATCATCTTCTACACATTGTATGGGTTCAATCGGCACACTACTGATGCAATGTTCTTTTATAGATGTTGACGCGTTTCGTTCTTTGTGTGACATATCATCTCCCGGATGCCTATCGCTGATTGTCTTCAGCCGAACCTCAGATGGTAGCCTGCAACGGAACATGTACCAGCTTTTTAACATCCGTGCAAACAAATGTTTTGACTGAAGGATCACCTTCAACACTCTCGGGCCACTACATCTGTAGTTCGGTAAGGTACGCAGTCGTTACATGGATTTCGCTAACACATCATCCAAACAGATTTTTTCATGAATATAACACCACTGTTCTTTATTATGGGTTGTTACTTCATGGTCATCACATGCTTCAGTTTCAGGAACCTCGTGAAGAAGTATGGTTCTGGTTGAAGTTTCCTTCCGGTAGTCCTCTAAGGTGAGGTTAACTCGAAAACGCTCGCCCATAGGATGCCTGGAAAGATACGAATGAAGCAGCGTTCATTTCTGAGACTACCTGTCAACAGTAGTATTGATGCTACTTCAGTGATGGAGTTCAGCGCAACGCGCAGAAGTCTTGGCTCACTGAAATGTTTGGAGTTGGGGTGTCGTGTAATACGCACTACGTGTACAGGTTTTAGTACAACTCCGATTAGATTACTAATAATGTGCCACTAATTGAGGTCATACAACTGCCTGCCTCTTGTCGATGTGGACTTTGATTCTGGAACATTGGAGCACAGTACGCTCAGTACAGGCAGTTGTTTCTTTACACCATTCGACATGTCGCGGTTAGTGATTAAATTACTCGGAAATGTGCCGCAGCAAACCGGTGGTGTTTGCATTAGAAAAACTCTGCTACGCTCCTCAGTTTCAGATCTTGTTGGGGGTGATGTTAATTTTAAAGGATGGCTCTTCTTGGAGGTACCCGTAACCCAACTTTCGCTCTTACTGGCTTGCTCTTTTTCTACACACTCCGTCGGGAGAGTGGAAGTAGCCTTGCGTGTAGTTACTCCGATCAAACTGGGAACCGCTTTAGTCAAATGTAAGCTACGTGTGGTATTGGGACGTCTGTTGATGTTCTGGACTCTAAGTGTCGTGTTGCTTACGGTGTTATTAACGGTTCTTCACGGGTTAGGAGCAGCAACCAAGGAGGAGGATTGGGTTGCACAGTCCGCCATGCTTACCCCAATCGTAGTGATTTTGGTAGTCACAATTTCTTCAAACTTGGCTAGTAGCTGGTCATACTTCTGAGATAATAGGAGCAGGGAGATTATCAGTGGGATCAATGTGCATTCCACACAGAACCATTGCGAGTCTGGTCTGTTTAATAACCTGGCCTGACTAGGTTTAACTAATATGCATTTCGCATGGATGAACTTACAATGGTTACGACACAAAATGCCCCCTTTAACAAGTTTGGAACGTGTACAAATAGCTGTAAGTCATAATTGGTGCAAACATTTTGTTTATGTCAAGCTGTCGCCACCCTTCAATATCACCAGCAATGTGATTCAATCCTACTCTCTCTCACTTTTCCTTTTAACTTCGTAGCTAACGAATTCGAGAAATCAGCGTACGCTGGACACCACCTTGAAGGTTTGGAGCTACTTCCTATTGAGCGACTTCTTGGCTTTGAGTACGCAGAAGATATTGCCTTATTCTTTGACAGCTCCCAAACATATTAAGCGACAATGGACAGATTAGCACTGGCTCTCTATAGTTTTTGGCCATGCTTTGATGCATCGAAATGCAATATACTTCTCCTAGATTGGCAGGGACCCACACTTCCGCTGACCCTTGGTGATAATCCGCTAGATTGGTTCAGCACTTAAAGTGCCGCGCAGCTATATCAGCGCCCCTATGATCGTAGATGATTTTACGAACCCTATAGCTAACGTTTCAGGTGCGTTTGCCAATCTCCGCCACCTGTGGCTTAGACGCGACATTACTCTCGCCTTGCAGAGCAGAGTTTATAACGCAGCCGACCGTTCAACTGTCATATATGCTTGTGAAAACCTAGCCCATTATTTCGACAGACATAAAGAGGCTCGCTACATTTGATAATCGCTGCATTGGCAGCTTAAATCATATCTGGTGGGAGCATTAATTGAGCAATGAGCGTGTTCGCTGCCGCTTATTTGTTTCAAAATTGCGATTAAACCGCTCAGCACCATTATATCACGCACCAGGCTCCGATAGCTGGGCCAAGTGTTGCGCATGACAGCACACCGTGTCCCGCGGCGTGCATTGTTTGCGCGACGGGAGGGCGGTTGGAAGAGAAGGAGGGAAGACCAAGGGACGCATTGGTCGAGAGAACTGAAAACCCTCAGTTCGAAGTTGGCGTCGGTTGGTGCATCCCGACTGCCTGTCTGGGGTCCTAAGGACGATGAACGTGTTTGGTTGGACACACTTGCTGATATGGCTTTTGCGTTTTGAGTCCATTTGCCCATCCCTCTCCTGCTTAGCATCCCCTCCAATCACGATCTTACTCGTTAGGCGTAACCCTTGTGGCACGGCAGCCGGCTGTTGCCTCCCCAGAATGAAGTCCATTCCTTAGTGAGTACTCAACCGGCGTGACACTGTATTTTCTTCTGGTCTTTTGCATTGCGACACAATAGCTGAGGTATTTTCCACCTGCAGATAAGATGTATAATGAATTATGAGTGTATCAAAACATAATCAACAGCAAATAAGTATTCCCTACTATTATACGGTTTCATCTTTTACTTTCTTTGACAAAGCCACCTGGTTACCCAACCGCTTTTAAATTAATTATAATTAATACGCTTAGGTCACCGGGTATTTTGCTATGATTGCGCGAAGATTTTCTTTAAGGGAAGCATTATGCTTCATCCTGCTTACAATTATTGCCACACGTGAGAGAATGCTGTGCAACAGTAGCAAAACGGTTGTATCCATATTCATACAACTAACCTATTTTGGCTGACGTAAATAAATCAGTAACCATCTTTGTGCAGGTAAAATCGGGTTGCCATACTAAATGTTTACCTGAAAATTAACCTTTTTTGTCTTTGTGCACATTCATCATAACTAATTTTGCAGACCTGTTGAATCATTTGACACTGATGTAGTTCATTAAAGCATGCCCAGTTATTTCAGGCAGTCAATTTGCCCTATAGAAACTACGATCATTAAATTACAACTGCTTAGCACACAATTCCGTCAGTTGGCGTCAAATATCTGATAGGCTCTCTGCGATACAAATCTAAACGAATGAGTCATAAATATTGTTAATCCGGCTAAATGAAGATCAACTATATTTATGCTATCAGCATTTTGTATTTTATTTTGCATTTCTATGTCAAAAGACGCTAAGCAACTAACAAGTCAGCTTGTTCAGACCACGAAAGCACTAAATTGACATGATTACTTGCCGGTAAAACCAACCCTGTACCGATTGTCTTTTGAACTCTTACCGTCTCTGAATATAACTTGTTTTATATCCAAAGCCCCAATCAGTTAAAACCTTGTAAGAGACTGAACAACGATAGGTATATATGTCAACGAGTAGAAATGCTTTTAGTTTTGAATAATTTGAGCTTCTAAAGAAGGAATGGTTTCTTGTTTAACTTTCTACATTAATTCACATTTACCTTGGTGCTAGGAGATTTGTTAGGTTACATGTGTGGTATACATATGTTTTACCCCAATTAAATACGAAGTGCACGTAATATGTCCATTTTATTAATGCTGGTGTGTTATCATCAAATTTGAATATTCTTTTCTTAATTTGCAGAATCTCGGTTAACGTTCAATTTTATTGATTTTCGCTTATCTTCTACTGATACTTTGTGCATGATCTTATGATCATAAATTCCGCTACCTTGTGTTTCCGATCGTTCACCGTAATGTATTTCGGAGCATATTAATCGGCAATCATACAAGCATGATAAATGTTCTGTGACCTCAGTGGGGACGTGAGTTCATTCGCTGCACATTGAAATACGCACGCAATGGGAAGTGAGATTTGCCCAGCAACGTGAGTGCATCCGAGCTTATCGTGCTAGCCATCTGTTCATCTGTTGAAAGTAGTCGAGGGAAGATTAATGCGGCAAAGATATGGTTGATATTTTGTGATGAGAAAAGACGCACAGCTATTGATTGCAAGAGTAAACGTAACAGCAACACTGGTCCTATAGGGATGCTAAGTGTAGGTTGGAAAATCATGAAAACGTCTGTTGGGCTGAGGGCGGAAAGTTAAGTGCCATCAAATTGTGGGGATGTTGTGCTTACATTTTAGCTAATGCTCCTACTAAATATATCATGAAGACTGAGCCAACTGGATGTGGAAGTTAGCCTATTGAACGCTATTCTAGCCAGTTGGTCCGGAAAATTTTAATAGAGAAAGTAATGCATTTAGGACATGATAACTCTAAGAATAATAAGTATATACCAAAGTTAACGTTAAGAACAGTGTTAACGTACAAACGTGTAGACAGCAACAACCATGCTGGTCGGAATTTTTTCGTTGCTCCTGATTTTTCAATATTCGGATTCAAATTTTTCGCATATCGGCCAGGGTACCCGCATTCAGTCAGGCTCTATCAGGCCTACCCATTGCGCAAACTTTCTCGGGAATACTATAAACAGATCAACGTGCAACGCCAATTTTCAATTGTGGCTGTGTTTCAGCGCAGTCGGCCGCCTAAGAGTTCAATACCTTTCTGCCTTAATCAAGATTTTTGAAGTTATCGAAAAGCTTATTGCCAAGTCTACTTCAATATAGCTAAACCAACCCTGTCGGTAGCTGCATAAGGAAATTGGAAGCAATTATATCTTCGTACATCGCCTTGCTTGACCAAGAGCTTTCACGCCGCATTGTGAATCGCGTTCTCTCGAACGTATGCAAATTTCTTTTCTGGCCGGATTTGTGCGTGTGCGCCTGCTGGAACTTGCGCCATAACATGACGCCTCACGCCACGGCGTTGACCTCAGTGCTACCTGTGCACAGAGCGGTCGATTACTGAAGGACAATCTACCCTTGGCGGAATTTGGACAAATGAGCGCTCTTAAAACCAGTTGGTTTGTATCGATCGTTGCAACTGAAACCATGGCCTGTTTGTAGCCGTGTGATTCTTCTACATTTTAGATTGATCGTATAAACCCTAAAATCATAGTCCGTTTCCTCGGTGGTTTGTCGATAACTGTTTGATTCGTCTCGATCGCTGTAACAGAAACGGTGAAATTTGTCCCCAATTTTCTTATCCTTGTCTACATAAATAGTTTTTCACGAGCCCTAAAACCGAGTGACCGATCAGTAAAACTGCTCTTTACCTCAGTTAAAACAAGAAACTCAAAGAGGAGACAGGAAGCCACTGAAACGCTGGCGAAACATCCTGCTTATAACCAGTCCGTCAGCATGGAAAAAATGAAAGGCTCATCATCTAAGATGAATATGAAGCCAAAATCGCGCGTAAGAGTACAAAAGAAACAAATGATAGTTCTCATAAAGTTTCTCTGATAGAGCACGGCGCAGTTACTACAGAATCGCCCACTAAAGCGATTGAAACGATTGCTGCGCTTGAACTATAGCTGAAGAAATGAAGGAAAGGATTGAATCTCTGTATCAAGTCCTAGAGCAATTTAACTCGCTTAAGTATCTTTTTAACACTCCAGATACAACAAAGATGGAACACCTTCGACCCGTTGGGAATTTCATACAACATGTTGCATTTGACGTTCATCAGCGCATTAAACGCTCCAAAAATGTTATAGCATTTAATTTGCCAGAAAAGTTCTCTTGATACTATCTCCTTTTCAGTGGCATGCGATTGTCAAGTCGAAAGAGTTCAGTTTTCTCGCGCGAGGCTGCGGAAGAAATTTTTGAAGCAGGTCTGTCCAGTACTTTTTAAATTTTCAAACGACACACTTACTGAAAAATTCATTTGTATTAGGAGCGGATTATCCCTTAGGAATGATTACATATCCATGGTCCTGCAACCAGATTTAACAGTACTACAATGGAAGTGCTAAAATCTAATTTCCGACAAACAGTCTGTAACCAATTTATTCCGCTACCCACGGAAACTCAGAATCTTCCCCACCTGGTTGAACTAGATGACACTCTGACCATAAATAAATCAGCTCTAAGGTAGAAAACAAATATCAACTGTCGTAAAAATATTGCTTCTAACTCTACTCAAGGCCAGGTCAGTCCAGCGTTACTGCGCAACACGTCCCCGAACATACAAAAAACTTCAGTTGCGCAAACGACTATTTCTACTCACTCTTTGTCGTTCAGCAACCAGGTGCAAAAACGCTCTGGTAAGCTACTGAATACCTCCTCTCCAAAATGATGTACTTCTCTAACAGATAAAACACTACGGAACAGCCATGTTGTAAAAAACACTGGTAGCAAAACCTCATGTGACATTTATACGCGTGCTCCTATGCACAACAAAAGCAGTGCTGTTTTAAACGTTCCATCAAAATCCGCCACCACTGAAAACCTGAAGAAAATCGGCATAGCACCAACCATGCAGCATTTGAATATGCGACCCGTGCGCTCCATAACCTGTGAGCCACTTGCTGGTGAACTTCAAGTAGCTGAGAGAAATTGGCCCAACAAAAAATCCTATCAAACTACCTCAACATGTAAATAATCTTAACTGGCAAGTAGGTTATATGCAAAAGCTGGCATAATGTAATCTCACAGTGGGTCGACATTTTCCCAGTATTTCACCCTTTCGACCATGTTTTGGGTTCCAGTGACGTTTTACCCTCCACACCCACAATTGACACTAATTCCGCAAACTCTATGTCTTTCGTATCCACCATACCCACTCCACTCTCTCCAAATACCACCTCGTTGGGGTCCTGCAACTGGATTCCTGTAGACAACCCGATGAATAACAAGACACTACACTTACTTTAAATAATTTCCGACCATTGTTAAATAAAATGCACTTCCTGCGTAATATTTTTCACCTTTCTTCTCTTGATATAATATAATAACAGAAACATGAAGTTCAGCGGAGATGCCTGAAACATTGTTCGGGATACTAGGTTATAACATCTTTCTTAATGACCGCCTTTATTGCAGTGCTAGTGGCTGGATAATCTACGTTAAATATAAATAATTGGTACTTCCTCTGAATGAACCACTCCGACGGAAAATTCCTGATTCGGTGTGGATTACCATTTCTATTAATCCAACAAATTTTTGTAGGTTGCATTTACAGACCCCCATCGTCTGCACTGACCGTAAACGATGACTTGTTGGACACTTTTTCTATTATTGCTGACCTCTCATACATTAATAAAATAATCGCTGGGTATTTTAACATGCCAAATATCTCATGGTCCCTTAACAATAAACCACAGAAGTACAATAGTTTATGTCTACTCTTGGTCGACTGGGATGGGTACAGCACGTCAGAGAACCTACACGGCTTGGTATCACACTTGATCAAGTATTTACTATCGGATGTTCGCATGTGTCCACATAAATCAATGACAAGTTGCCGGGTAGTGATCATAACATCGTTGGTTGTTCTTTCCAAATTCTTTCTAATCCGATAGAATCAGTGGTCAATTAATGCCCATTCTCTTCTGTGAATTGGTCCATTTCCTCGGACCTTATAAGGTCATCATATTGGGATCCATTCTTCTTAGCACAGAATGTGCAAATTGTTTGTAATGAGTTCTACCACTGTATTCAGCTTTGTGTTGAGGTTGCGGCTCCAGAACGTAGGAAGACGTTGAAAAGGACTGCTGCACCTGCAGGCATCTCAAAAATGGTGACCACTAAACTGCATAAAATAAAGAAAACATCCAGAAAAACAAACGATTTTACTCTGATGATGCTCCACACCAGATTGCTTACAGCGTTATACCAAGACCACCACAAAATGCTATGCTCTGAGGAAGTAACGGCACTGAAGGGCCCATATGTGGTAGGATGCATCTCAAAACTTTTGGACCGTAGGCAGAATAGAAAATCAAGTTGTATAAACTCTATTGTAAACTCTGATGGAACTGTCATAACCGATGGTGTAATCATATGTTTGATCTTCAATGACTAACTACGTTTACTTATGGCACTAGCGCAAAAGAAGATCCTCAGCTCTAGCCGATACACAGAGGCAGTAATAAACTCCAAACTGTTGAATTTACACTTAGTGACATATGTCGCCAACTCAGATTAGTCCGGCCATCATGCTCACCAGGCCCTGACATCATCCAGTCAATTCTAGTGAAGCACGGAGATCCAGACATCCCCCTGTTTTGCTTAGTGTATTTACACTTTCCATGCTCAAGGGGGAGTATCCTATACACTGGAAACAATCAACCATAATACCATGGCACAAACGCGGATCTATGCAGGATGTAAAAATTACCGCCCAATCCACCATAAATCTATTATCTCCAGAATCATGGAGATGTTAGTTAAAGAAGGCATAATAGAATATTTGAGTTTTATGTGCCTTCTCAGTAAACATCAGCACGGTTTTTTGAAAGGTAGGTCGTGCACTACCTGTCAGTTAGATTACCTTGATTATGTGACTAGAGCACGAGACGCCGGAAGTGCCATCTTCGTAATATTTCTTGACACCCAGAAGGCTTTTGGCTGTATCCCAAACAATTTATTGTTGCTGAAGCTTATGTCATATGGTTTCACAAACTCGCTTCTAGCTTATTATCTTCCTATATCTAGGGTAGAAAGCAAGTAGTGAAAATCGGTAACTATACATCTGAAGCCACTACAATCTATAGTGTAGTGATCCAAGGTAGCGTGCTAGGCCCACTTTTATTCTTAATCTATTTCAACGATCTCCTTGGTGAAATCTTGTACGGAAAGCCATTCCTTTTCGCCGACGATGTTAAACTTGTCTATTGTCCCACCCCTGGGCAATGTAGTCCTAACTTAGCCTGTATTCAGTCTGACTTGTTTGCACTGGAGCATTGGAGTAACTCCTGGAAGCTGCACTTTGCCACTGACAAGAGTAATCTCTTGTTCCACGGCTGTGGCCTCTCTCTAAACATCCTTACCTTAAAGGATACCCCTATCCCTCTGTGTGTCGCAGTCCGAGACACTGGTTTGAAGTATTCTACCTCATTCAATGTTTTAGAACATGTTAAATTCTTGCAGTCTTCTGCAGGAAAAGTGATCGTCTACATAAGTCGAACACTACTTTTGAGGGATTCCTGGCTTCAAGCCTTTAAAATGTGTGTTAGGCCGAACCTTGATACTGTACGAAAGTGCATAGTAATCTGAGAAAAGTGGATATCATAGCACTAGAAAAAATTCAACGATCATTCACAAAGAGGTTTTTGAACATGCCTTATACTATGACATACCGTGAGCGTTGCGAAGCGCTAAATCTGGAGCCGATATGGCTACGCAGACTTAAAGTTAATCTGAGCCTTCTATACCGCTTACTATTCGGGTTAAGCTTCACTGCTCAGTCACAACTCGAGTTTAAGACTCGTATGCGCTATGAACTAAGAAAAAGCGAGCGCACTGCAAAAACAAATGTCTCGCAAAAATCTCCGCTCAAACTTTTTCTCCGTAAAATATGTGTTAATATGGAACAAACTTCCATTGAGTATTAGAAACTGCACTACCTATCCACAATTCAGAGGCATGATTAATATTCACCTGACTGTTGCAAATATCTGGTCAACACTAAGCCAAAGATGATTCTAGAAGATTTGTATGTGAAAAGTCCTGGATACATATGAAAGTCGCCGGATCTTCTATTAGTTTCAATATTATAATATTACCTACATATAATTAAATACTTAGGTATGTATTTAAAAACGATCGTACTTCTATCACTGTCTAAGCAATTCTGTTTTCGCCTTTGACGCACTGGTTCGTAGCTGCACGAAGCCTTTCAAGCTGATGTCTCTGTCCATCGACGTCACTCAATAAGATTTTCCATCGAATTGTGATTGGCCTATCGGCAAGCGTTTTTATTCATTATGAAGTTTTTTATTCCTCATACTTTATCTTCTTCTTTGTTTTATTTTTGGTCATTACTGGGCTAATCCCTTGGGGTGACGGATTACAGCTTCCAAAGTAAAAGTATGCCCATGCAATTCACATTGCTACTAACTCGCTGGATTAATACAAAAAAATGCCACACTTGATTGATCCGCATGACGGAATGGGCTGAGGCTTCATCGCCTATAATGTCTGCATAAAACAGCCATTAAAAAACATTTGTTCCCCAGTCTGACGGACTATTTACTATTTTGCCACACCGGCACAGAGCCATTTTGCGCAGGGATGTGCGGATGAAACCCATCGTGGGAATACCCTGCATGGAAGCAATTCCCCTGGACACAGTTCCATGGGTGACCGTATTACTTTACTTGAACTTTCCGTGAAATCAACATTGATTATTGTTCATGTTTCTTGATCTCTCCACTAATTTCAAAATGCTAAACACTTTAAAAACCCATATGGAAACGATTGAACGAAACAAGTAAAATTAACTATATTATGCGATCACGTGGTACATGTCGATAAGAACACTCAATTCGTCTGTGCCTCGCACTGTCGAGGAATAAAACGTTTATTTTTATTTATTTATTTACATATATTTATATATACATATATATATTTATATAAATTTAAAAGAAAACACCTGTTTGTTGATGTTAATAATGACTTAGCTACACAGGTAGTGTATGTTCTTGTGCGCCGTGTACATTTGAAACCTGGCGATGTTTGCATACACATCGTCGTTTACCGTTCTTTGAATATGCTACCTGGAAAATGATAATTATCTATTCTGTTATGTAGCGAATACTGCCATGACCATAAATTCACGTGATTCTTGAGGTGGAATTTGTGATGCTCGCAATCATGCTTTCTGCTTCTCTAAGTGAACAGCAAATGCATATTTGCAAATCTAATCACCGATTTAAAGCACACAACAAAATCACCGCTGAACTTATATTCAGAACTGGTGACAAACCCGCTGTTTAAAGTTTGTCAGTCCAACAAAAAACTATTGATCCATTTTGTAATCTAAATGCACTGCTTGACCACTGCAAACAAGCCGCGTTGCTCCTCGGTTTAATTTGCTACGCCAAAGATATCTGGGAAACACCGGGACGACAAAGTAAGACAATTAAACTTATATCCTTCCAGAATATAGCTATTTCTTCATATGTGCAGAGTATACACAGAAAAAATGCAAGGCGCGGTTGTGGTAGTAACAAAGGTATTGAAAAACCAAATAATTCAAGTAAAACATACAAATTCCTAATTGGAGGGTCAAGTTTGGATTACACGTTGTGTGATTGGATTGCGACAGGCAACCTCAATTTAATGGACTGGGATTCATATTGAAATGAACCTTAGTCACTGTGATCTCTGGGACCGTATTCAACGTAGATGAAAATTGGGTATTGCCCACCCGAAAACACTGCACAGCCACGACGCGTTTTGATGTAAGTTTCATCTCTTAAGGTGGAGACAGCAAAATTTGAACCCACGACATTGGAATAGCAACCAACACTACTACACCTTTGGCTACCGGGTCACGATGAGCAAAACTTTTTGTCAAAAAGTGCATGAAGATTTAAACGGAAATGCTGAACATCGTTGAATTTAAGGAAAACACACTTCTACAATCGCACTTCATTTCGTTTCGTTATATTTATCAGTCATTTTAAAATTTTAAGCGCGTTTACAACTGTTCAACTTTTACTATTACAATACGATTTTCCGGTTTGCTTTGGAATTTTCAGTAAAAAATAAGCTAGATTCACAACAACAATGTCTACAGGAAACATTGTCTTTCAAAATCGAATGAGGGAAACTTCTTTAATAAGGTTTGATCGCTTTGTGTGCTTATCATAATCAGTTTTCTCCTTTGACTCTAGCTTCTTTATTTTTGGCATAGTGGCAGTTTTAGTAAGTTTAATGTGTATTGATCCAACCACCAAATTATCCACTATCGTGCGAGGTTTCATTTGTCTACAATAGTGGCTTTTGCTCGATAAATGATTAAAGATTTCTACATATTATAACTCAGATAAGTCTACCTGAAATTTTGGCGCAGGTAGAATGTTCTATGCTATCCGTCATTTCAGCGTTTACTGACACTTAAATGCTACACCTCATTTATGATATACCAAGAATTAAGGCGCTAGAACAAAAGGTACTACTTTGAATTGTTTAAGCCCTAACCATAAACAGAAGTGAACATTATCAGCGTTTTACTTCAAGGTAAATGTAAATCGAAAAATCGAAATTTAACATGTAACTGACAAAAATGTTAAACGGAGGATATATATGAAATTCAGAAAAAATCTATATGTTTAGAACAGTATTGGTTTCATTCGTATTTTGCACGTTGTGGGGAATACGGTTTAATGGGTGTAAGAAAGTTTGTTGACTATATGTTTAAAACATAAATTCTAAACGCAATACGATTCATGGAGTTGAAACATAATTTTTCATAGTTTTAGCAAATTAGCACCGCAAATATATACACTTCTCTATGTTAAAGTAAATTTCGTAATCTAAATTGTCCTTGGATCATTTGTAAAGAGTTCAAAATTAATAAGTTGGTATGTTTTTTTAAATACTAAATCAGCTTACTATTGGATACATGCAAATTGTCCTCAGAAAAACATCCACGTTTGTTTTCTGATTTCATGTAGTACTGAGGAACTAGACGCATAATTTGTTCGTTATCTGGCTGTCTGCCATTCTTCTATGCACCGTGTCTCTGCTTCTCACGAATTCTTATTGGAAGTTATGCATTATTTCTTTTAATATACTGATGTAACGTTCATCCAATTGAGATAGATTAAATACGATATCTACTTTTGGATTAAAGTTATATACGAATCCCTCTGAAAGACAAAATTCAACATGTGTTCACATAGCTAACCTGAAAACGACTGATAATTTCCTTAACGCATTCATGTTAGATCATAAACAATTGTTTTGGTACGTTTAGCGAAATGCCAATGTGCAGTTTTAGGTTAACAATATTAAATTTAAGCAAACATCCATAATAATAGTTTAAATGTGTGTCGAAAAATAATGTATTGTCGTAATATAACTTCACCAATTTGGGTTAACATACATTGCGAAATGCATTAGGTGCCCAATTATAATTAGCGGGTGCTACGTATGGTCATTTGGCGGTTTTAGAACAAGAAATGAGAATCAAAGTGATTTGCATTGAAACTATTAATAGCGTATTAGAATTACTACTTTATAAACGCTCAATCATCATCATTTCTGCATCAGTAAATGGTAAGATGATATTTTGCTGGAGGCATAAATTTACGAATCCGTCACTGATTTGAACGTTATCCTAATTTTATTAAACAAAGACAGTGGCTGCAAATCTTGCAGCTTGATAATATAGGCAAAACTATTTTAGAGACAGGCGGGATAAAATCGTTCTAATATATATTTACAAACCAGTGATAAAATTAATTGTTTCCTTATTCTAGCATTTGCAATACCCACCAAGCGTAATAACCGCGATTAAGATAAAATCCTTCAGAGAGGTTTACGTACAACATCCGACAGGATTATATAAAAGTTTTGACAAAAACCATCCTTATAAATCCACCTTCATCGCATATGCGTTACATACGTACTCATTCCATTTGCTTGCTAACCTTATTCCTTGAAATTAATATTATGTAGTTTTCCATTCCGTTTATATAACAATCGCAGTATAAATGCAATTTCCGAACATAAATCATTTACTTCAATCAAGTCATCACATAGTTTGCATGTCTCAGGTTGTTTTGTCTGCGCAACTTTGTCAATGGTAGGTTAACAGCACATCAGTGCATACCAAAGAGATATCATATGTCAAATATAAACTAGGTTCTTCACTGGGCCCGTTATTCTTATCGAAAATATTATGTTAGATTTTATACAAAGCTTTACAAAATTAGCCAAGTCTCTCTGTCTAACAATATTGCTCAAATACGTTCTAAGTTGTATTATACAATATATAATACAAATATATATATATATTATATAATACAAAAATATACATATTATTATATACATTCATCACTCAATGCTCTATAGTTAAAATTCTTCTGACTTTGGCAGCAAACTTGATATTCTTTGTAATTCTGCAAAAATTGATAAATCAGTACTTATCCTATGAAGTATCCCAAAACCTGATTAAATCAGCTTTGTTCTTAGGCAATACCTGGCATGCTAAAGATAAAATGTGAAGCAAGTATTTGTTGCAAACCATCACAATCCTGCTTCTTGAAAAATTAAATATATTTGGGCAGGTTATTTGTCGTTTTCATGCATTGCTTAATTACGCAGCTGAATCTATACATGATAGCTACAACCTTGAGCTATACCGCCAAATGTGTGCGTAAATCACAAAATGATTTTCTTCCGCTTGAACTCGTCCGCACACCGTGTCAAGGAAAACTTTAATTATTTTCATTGAATGGGGAATATTTACTTATGTCTATTCTTCTAAATTCAACACTAAGGAACAATAATATTGCAGTCAAATGGCAGACGGAAAATATTACAAACATTTAATACCAGCAGTATAAAATCTCGTGCAGCACTGCTCTTTGCAAAACTCAGCTGATGATTGATTGAAAATAAGGCGTAATTATTTACCGATGAAATTGGATCTACGAAAAAAACGCAAGGTTAAAAATAATATGCAATTTATAATGGCTAGCTAAAAAACAAGGCAGCAGTAGGAAATTTGAAAAGTATAGGAATACATCATTATTATTTCTTCTCAGTAACAAGCCATCACACGCTCAGTAAACTCAGACGATACTAAAGTTCATTGTGTGAAATTTAGTCATGCGGACAGACAACAATATAAATTTATGTAATAACTAACTTAAGGCAGACAATGTCTTAATAAAAATACGTACAATATATGTAACATGATTTTCTCTACTAACAAGCGTTCCGTTATCAGTAAGGCTGAATAAAATGTAATTGACCCGATTTCCAGACGTGTGCTTCATACATTAGTTAGATTGATGAGAAAGAAAAAGGAAGATAATTGCTGTGTTTACATTCTTCTGGAAACTGATATCTTCCACACTTCCCGTGACAGGCCTTGCATCGATAGCATGTCAAAATTTGTGGTGAAATAAAGTGTAGAACCATAAATGCCTAAACACAGAGTCAGATTCCGTTCACAAACATGGACGACTGCAGTTTCTATTTAGTAACACAAAGAGTGATAATTGACCACATTGCACACACACACTTCGTTATTTCGAGACCAGCAGCAGATTGCCAAAAATTTCTAAAAGTTGACAATAAATGTATCACAGGTACGGGATTTGCAGTAGGAGATATATGTGAAAGACCATAAATCCAACTGTATTCATCGCCTTCGATCAAACAATGAGTTATGTTATTTATCTTGTCAAATTTTCTTAAATCCAAAGTTGCAGAACAAAATACAAACAAACCAAAACACTACTATCGAGCAAGTGCTACAGTGCCGATTAAGAAAACTGGTGTCTACCTCTTGTGTTTCCAAAGGCGAGCAGTAAATTCTTGCAAAACTGAGTGACCAAGCTATAATGACTCCATATGCTCGATATGTTGTTATATTCCATGATTCCATTTCATTAAGTATTTACAATGGCACACCAAATTTATCAACCCGATTGGCTAATGAAAGCTGCATCTAATTTGAAAGGATCACAAAATATATGCGGTGCTTAGATTAGCATGGCACGATATCCTTCAGTGAGAGTCACTCGGTATATGAGGCTTGGATATCCCACAAATTTGGGCGATATCGGCAAATTAACGGTAAAATTGCCAACAGCCTCTTCATACGGAAGTCTCTCCAAAGTTAAATTGAAGGTTTCGTGGCATCATCCCCTTATTTGCAGAGGGATGTATTGTAAAATCTAAATGGAATGGCTCGTTTGTAGTTATTTGGATTATCGTTCTAAGATGGTAAAATATACTGCGTGTCGTTTACCTTAATCTTGTGTTCGATAACAACCAAATGTTCAGTGCTAAACCTATTGATGTTTCGTACGGTGCAATTTTATGGCCATATCGTTCAGTACACAACAATCCATTTAGACATACGCTAAGTTGTATGTTGGAGTATTTTTGAGAATGTTACACGGATTTAGGTATTCCTTTAATTTCTACGAAGATTTTATTACACCAAGAGATACGCTTTTTATTTATCTATATAAATGCACGGGAAGATAATCTAAAGATCATTGTTATGGCACCAACGTAAAATACGGATTTAGTCAGAATTATGGATGAATTGCTGGAGTTGAATTTCGCTCAACAAGATTTCGAAAATCAACAACCCCTTGACAGTGCTATCGTTAATTTGCAACTTGATTTTAAATCAAGCAACTATTTTCACAATTTAATGAAGGACAACGAAATAAACTATAGCAGAGGTATATAAGGTATATTGATTTAATACTTCTTGCTTTTTAACAAGTTCCTTCAGATGTAAAGTTAAAATATCTTTCTAAATACATGAAGCAAAATTTCAATTTTGCAACGCAACAAAATGATTAAACTAACGTTTACTTTTTCATCAATAATTTTCCGTAGTTTAAACATCCTGGTTTCATGACACAACACCTTAATCGCAGTAGCTTCTCGGTACAGTTGACAAGAAATCTGAAACTAAGATTTTTAACTTTCAAGTACTAACAGTTCTGAATTGATCAGATTTTATTTATTTACAGAGGAGTAGTATGTGGTTATATCTGTATCGACAATGTTTTTATGACCTAACTGTACTAGCTAAAATAGCATGTAATTTTATATTGCATGTGAAGACTCCCTTAATAATTTTGTTAACTAGTCATAGACATAATAGGTATCTTTTCAAGACTGACCTGCATTAATTTGAACTGACAAAAATTTTACCATGGAAAATTTATTGTTCCAAATATTTGACTGCGATAATTGTAAAATAGTAATAGCGTTAATAGGCAACTGACCAAAAGCGTCATCTTTGTCAGAGAAATGTTCAGTATGCCCATGATTACACATTTTTGTTGTTTTTATGTGGCATTGTGATTTTTGATCATTCTATTTAGTCCAACATCGAAAACCTATACGAAGCTTTACATTATAATTAAAAAATAGCTTTTGTCACTTTACTAAGATTAACCGGAACTTCTGTGTTATAACTTACGTGGTTAGCTAATAGTTTATTTAGGTAGAATCTATTACCATTTTCTCTTCATGCTTTCGGAAACCAAGTATTATAGCATGCTATTCTCACCATAACCCTGATCTGTTCATCTTCTAAAAAATATTTTCCCATTGACGTAGGCAAGAGACCCGACAATAAATGCATCATCCATTCAGCAGAAAGTTAGTCTGGTTCTATTTAAAATTATTTATTTAGGTTTCTAAATTGGTACTTTTAACTTTCTTTTCTGCGCTATATTTAAAACAGGGATTTTGATGACTAAAACGATAATTTTGCGTTGGCCATAAAACACACGTATGATTTGGGGTTAGTTAGACTTCTTCTCGCGCAAATAGAACTCAAGTTCGGTTTAAACTAATGCTTGTGTGAATGCGGTTCATGATATTGTGTTTACTATATACAACATCATCAAAAATATAAAATTAAGTGCATAAAAATAAATTAGTTAAGCTGCACCATTTGATAGGAAACTATTGATTTTAGCATATCTGTCAAAACTTATCATTGTTTATGTCTGGATAAAAAGGAATTACTGTTGACTACTTAATATTCGGCAGGGATTTATTTTCGCACCTTAGGTTTAAACATATTTTATTTCGTCTGTTATTCATAATTAAAATACTTTGTAAAGTGAACCGCAACAAATAAATTCACGCGTTGTCTTGTGTGAAAGCAACATGTTTTTTTGTATTATATATCATTTGTTAGCAAGCTCAAAGTACCAAATCAATCAAATGCAGGCAAACATTGCTTCTAATAATATCTAAGCTTTGTATAATATTCAAACAGTTTATGTTTGGTAATTACTAACTTTTGTGCTTTTTTCAGTATAGGCCTGAGAAAATCAATATGGTGTTCTTGTTTTATTTTTCACAGTTATTCAAATTCATTATGTTCCTCACCCAAAGCTATTGCATGTGTTTAGGCGACTTTGAGTTTAACATGTATAAGTTATTTTAACTGCATAATCTTAAATCAAAATTTTTTTCCGCACGGCATCTAAATGTTCATTAAAAAACAGTTACTATGTTAAACCACATTTTAATTGGTTTCAATTATTTTGAGATGCAAAATGTGCTTTTCTTTTGTAAGCAATTTAGTTATAAATCCACTCAGGTTTCGCGATACACAAAGAGGTCCGTGGAAATTAGTAGCTGTTTTAATAGTACAGAAATGCTATGTTTTAAATGATACTGCATCGGACACAGTAACTAAAGAGCACGCTTGAGAATGAAGCATTTAGCTGCAACCCATTAATGCCCACAGAGTCAGAGCAGCTATATTCGCCACTGAGTAGACCAACTTTTTTCACTTACATCATGTGAACATTAATGCACGTTTTAGGATATTCTCGTGTTTTCTTATGCACAAAACATAAAAAACATAGTGCAAATGTGCTTCCAATATACCTAGATGTATCCCAACCACATCTATGCTACCTACTGCACTTCCAAAAATACAAGCATCTAAAGTTAATAAATGGTTATACATGTGAGAATGGTGACTATTAGATGCAAATTTGTTACAATAATTATGTCAACAATAATTTTGAACAAAGGAATTGGCGAAGTACATTACAGGCATAATACGCATTTAGCGCATTTGCGCACTTATACAACGATTGTAACTTGCGGTTTGTATAAAACGCCATAATTAAATTCATCCTTTTAAATTATCCGTGTAGTTTTGCCTTATACATTTTTACACATGCAAACTGTCTTTGTTTAATAAAATTAGGACAACGTTCAAATCAGTGACGGATTCGTAAATTTATGCCTCCAGCAAAATATCATCTTACCATTTACTGATGCAGAAATGATGATGATTGAGCGTTTTATAGAGTAGTAATTTTAATACGCTATTAATAGTTTCAATGCAAATCATTTTAATTCTCATTTCTTGTTCTAAAACCGCCAAATGACCATACATAGCACACACTAATTATAATTGGGCACCTAATGCATTTCGTAATGTATGTTAACCCAAATTGGTGAAGTTATATTACGACAATACATTAATTTTCGACACACATTTAAATGATTATTCTGGATTTTTGCTTAAATTTAATATTATTAACCTAAAACTGCACGTTGGCATTTCGCTAAATGTACCAAAACAATTGTTTATGATCTAACATGAATGTGTTAAGGAAATTATCAGTCGTTTTCAGGTTAGCCATGTGAACACATGTTGAATTTTGGCTTGCAGAGGCATTCGTATATAACTTTAATCCAAAAGTAGATATCGTATTTAATCTATCCCAATTGGATGAACGTTACATCAGTATATTAAAAGAACGGATGCATAACTTCCAATAAGAATTCGTGAGAAGCAGAGACACGGTGCATAGAAGAATGGCAGACAGCCAGATAACGAACAAATTATGCGTCTAGTTCCTCAGTGCTACATGAAATCAGAAAACAAACGTGGATGTTTTTCTGAGGACGATTTGCATGTATCCAATAGTAAGCTGATTTAGTACAAAAAAAAGCATACCAACTTATTAATTGTTGAACTCTTTACAAATGATCCAAGAACAATTTAGATTACGAAATTTACTTTAACATACCGAAGCGTATCTATTTGCTGTGCTAATTTGCTAAAACTATGAAAAATTATGTTTCAACTCCATCAATCGTATTGCGTATAGAATTTACGTTTTCAACATATAGTCAACAAACTTTCTTACACCCATTAAACCGTATTCCCCACAACGTGCAAAATACGATTGAAACCAATACTGTTCTAAACATATAGATTTTTTCTGAATTTCATATATATCCTCCGTTTAACATTTTTGTCAGTTAAATGTTAAATTTCGATTGTTCGATTTACTTTTACCTTGAAGTAAAACGCTGGTAATGTCCATTTCTGTTTATGGTTAGGGCTTAGGCAATTAAAATTAGTGCCTTTTGTTCTAGCGCCTTTATTCTTGGTATATCATAAATGGAGTGTAGCATTTAAGTATCAGTAAACGCTGGAATGACGGATAGCATAGAACATTCTACCTACGCCAAAATTTCAGGTAGACTTACCTGAGTTATAAAATGTAGAAATGTTTAATTATTTATCGAGAAAAAGCCACTATTGTGGACAGATGACACCTCTCACGATGGTGGATAATTTGGTGGTTGGATCAATACACATTAAACTTACCAAAACTGCACTATGCCAAAAATTAAGAAGCCAGAGTCAAAGGAGAAAACTGATTATGATAAGAACACAAAGCGATCAAACATTTTGAAAGACGTTTCCATCATACGATTTTGAAAGACAATGTTTCCGGTAGACTTTGTTGTTGTGAATCTAGCCACTTTTCACTGAATATTCCAAAGCAAACCGGAAAATCGTATTGTAATAGTAAAAGTGAACAGTTGTAAACGCGCTTAAAATTTTAAAATGACTGATAAATATAACGAAACGAAATGAAGTGCGATTGTAGAAGTGTTTTCCCTAAATTTAACGATGTTTAGCATTTCCGTTTAAATCTTCATGCACTTTTTGACAAAAAGTTTAACTACACACTTAAACCTACTTCTACATGTCAACACACAAAATTCCTATGCTTTTGGTTAAAATGTAATAATTTTTTGAAATTGCCGAACACAAATGTTTTGTATTACCATGATCATGCCCTTGATGCTTTGTCTCGCAATAAAGAGAATAAGTTGGTTATTTATTTATCCTAGCGTACTAACATGAGTGCGACGTGTCAAATTCTGGACTTTGCGTTTTGGAGGTTTTTATCTCAAAAATGTGAACTACTAAGGCATCCAAGTGCATAGATTGTGGCAAACGCGTCACTTTCCTTTCAAATGCTGTTCTATGCGCCCTGGGAGAAAATGACTGCAACCGACCTACTGCAACATTGATGATGCACTTACGAATGTTTACAAAGTTCTGCCTCTCAGGCCGTAAGCTCCCATGGTGACACGTGTTGAGCAGTACTAAATGACAAAATCTTATGACGAAGTCTCATCTTCCCAATAGATATAGCTCTGCCGCCCTGCCCGTGCGTAACCTTAAAGATAAGCCGCACACCGCACAGTTTTCCCTATCTGCATCTTTATCTGTTGCGCCCAGACCAAAGCGTACCCGCACGCCCTTCGCTACCTCAGTAGGATCACTACAGTCCAGTGAGATGCAATGTAGACCGGAACATAAGTCCGACTTATGCTGCCGGAATAGGAAAACCTGGAACTTGTGGCCTGATCAGCAACAAGTGCAACGGCCAAATTTGAAGGCTTCGGTTAGGGTCCCGGTCCGAAATGGTTCCCTAGCTATTTTCGCCCTAATATTTGAATTGGAAGCATGTTTCAAAGATGTGCATGAACACTTTTCTATTAACGTTGTTGTATCGCGGTCATTAAGACAGTGTAAATACGCGGTGAACTCCATGCTAGCACAGAAAGTGTTTCTTCGGTCGACAACGTTCTTCAAAAGTCGTTCAAATTCCTTCAACAACTTAATGATGCCACTTGAACTACTCGAGATTCTAACAAGCTGTGTACATATAGTTCTAGGTTATGATAACTGCTAAATAAGCGTAATCGTAGGCAACCGCTTTGGCTGTCCCCATTTTGCCCAAGACTGCTTAGCAAGCGTCATATTTCGCCTTTCTGCTTTTCAGCGGGTTGAAACTGGTAGTTTTTCGGTACTGCTCATTTTGGTTGCTACTTCCGCTACGCTCAAGTGCACTTATTTTACGATATGCAGTTTCAACAGTTCACGAACAGTTTGACTGGGTTAGAGGCTGTTTGTGCTGAGGATTACGTATAAGAAAGTGCGTAAGTGTTTTTAGTATAATACTACCTCCATTACGTTGTTAAAGGTTATCAACTTTTGCGTTTTTGTCTTGGCTTGTGTTTTCGCATTGTTATCCTTATTTGTGCAGTTACTCGTGGCGTACGTAGCTTTCTTCATTGTGAGGTTCTGTGTTTTGCAGGATGCATTCGCATAATAGTTTTGGTAGCTACATTGCAAGGCCTTTGCGTATCTTTACTGAGCAAGGTTACTGTACATGTACCTTGCCACCTTGAATGTACTGTTTGATGAATAGCATTTGTAATGAGATCACAGTGTAGAAACCATCAATGTTTTTTCGTACTTCCCAGTGACCGCACATTTCGGGACCGGTAATTGCGTGCGCCATGGTGCGCCAGGAGAAGTGCTTCAATTGATTGTCCGGTGGTGGGTACGAAACATGCTATTCCAACGCCTACATGCTGTGAACCATTCCTAGCTACCGGTAATGTCTAATCGCCCAGTTATTGCTGCATGCCTCATGGAAGCAAGCAGAGGACGTTGGTGCACAAAAGACTTGGATACAACAAAGCCGGCGGAATGCGGTGCCGCTGCGCAGTTATGGCGGAACCGGTAAAGGAGAATACCCATTCAGTCAGGTTTACCTCAAGTATAAAATATCCTGATGCGCCTTAGCGCCGGACTACCGTAAATCGCGAGGTATGCCGAAGTGTACTTGAACGTAGAACCCGATCGTAAATAGAGCAGGCAGCCGTGCGCACAATCACGTTTATCCAGTAGAAACCAAGGGAAAACCACGGAATCCGAGCTCAAAACCAAGAGTATGGATATATGGTTACTTAAAACAAAGCTGTACAACAACTGCAGCAAACTATGTAAGCGTGAAAAGGAAAAATAAGCAAATTATTTACAATCGCTGCAGTATTCCCCTAGAGCTTACACTAAGGAAACGGTTGACAAGGTGTCTACGAAACGTACTGAGCAAGCTTAGGTGGAAGGGAAACAACTAGACCAGAAGGTGCTTGTGTGCAGCTGCATGTAGTCGGAGGGCACAGAGGATCGGTGTACTGGCGTCAGTGGAATGTTGGTCAGGGGTAACGAGCCAGGGGCGGGAGTACTTTGAGAGGAGGAACCGGGGTCTGTACTGTCGACTGTAGGTTAAACGCAAGCTGGGTTGAGTCGGTCGACGCTCACGGATTATTTTGATCCATTCTTATTCAACACGAAATACTTGGATTTCCATGATAAGGCCTGGTACGGGCCTTCATAGGGCGGGGTTATAGGTAATCGGACGGTGTCGACGCGGATGTAAAGAAACGGACGTTTGTGCAAACTTTGGTGGATTTGATGTTTACGTAAGTTAGCTCGCGTAGCCGTTGCTCTAATGGATCGAACATGCTGTTTTAAGCCTTGAGCATACGAGAAGGAGTCTAGTTCGCCGGTGGTGCGAAAGTCCAGTACCATCTCTCCAAATAGTCTGAGGATCGTGCCGAACACGAGTTCTGCAGGGCAACACCCGAGGTCCTCTTTGATTGTATTGCTTATGTCAAGGAGGATCGCAGGTAGACGCTCAGGCCAGCGGGAGAAAGATGAACTAGCCCAGATGGCAGCTGTTAATTGTCGATGAAGACGCTAGACGAGGCATTGTCAGCGGGGTGGACGCGGTTTTCTTATGTGAGTACAGCCTAATACACGGCTGCGAGCACGAAACAGGGTGGAACTGAACTGAGTCCTTCTGTTGGTAGGGCTAGTGGATGGAACACCAAAGAGAGAGATCCATGCTTCGACAAAAACACGCGAAACGGAGTCGGTAGATGTATCGAGTAAAGGAACAGCTTGTGGCCAACGGGTAAAACGGTCATCACATGTTAGAAGATGAGTGAAACCGTTGGAAGGTGGTAAAGGGCCAACAATATCTACGTGAAGATGCCTAAAACGTGCGTTAGGGAGTGAAAAGGTACCTGGATTGTGACTGTGTGACGCTGAAATTTAATGGTTTGGCAACTAAGGCAATGTTTAGCCCAATGTATGATGTCTGAACGCAAGTTGTGCCTGAGGAAGTGGTCGGTAATGATTTGTGCGCTGGAGCGGGTACTCTGGTGTAAATGACATGAAACTGAACAAAAATGGCTCGACGAACTAATCGTGGGGCAAAGGGTCTAGACTTACCGGGTGAGAGGTCAAAGTAAACTTATGTCATATTTAGGTGACCAAAAGTACGGGCACTTGTGTGACTTTCAAGTTAAGGTTTGATCGAGGTTGGACAAGCTCAGGTTCATTGTTTTGAGCAGCCGCTATTCGCTCCAGGTCGATGGGTGATGACAATGGATTTACATGAGAGCGGACTAATGCATCGGCAACAGCATTGTTAGGACCGTTGACATGCCGAACATCAACACAGAACCGTGAAAGGTAGTCC
>CALYDF020001925.1:0-20254 GCA_944474145.2 Dicrocoelium dendriticum
ATTAACAATCAGATGCAAAAAACCGAATGCAAGAACGCCCCTGACTGCGTCGAGTAAGTGGTGTTTCTGACATGCGTAGGTCCCGCAGGTGATTGCGCCCATCCACTGATTGGGTGAGACAATTAAACAGATAGAGAGAAGTCATGCCAATGGGTGGGGAGATGTGTCACAATTCACGCCCCTTTTGCTCCTTGCAAGTTGCTAATACAAGATTGTCCTACCACTGGCTAGCCGAACAACTTACCCGTGATTCTGGGTGGTTCGGGCTACTATCGTTCCAGAGAATAGTTCGGCGGCAGTGTTCCAGGAAGTGGTGGGTTTCTGTCTAGCAGGCGTAATCACTATAACAAACAACAAGTGTCTAACAACACGGTGACGTGGCAGATGCAACTCGCCACTGTCTCTTATTTTCCCGGATGACATAGCCCACTTCACGAACATTATGAAAATCGAAGAGCTCCTTTTATCACTTTCTATGATGGCGAACCCAGCGAACCAAATCAAGAATTCAGGTTCACATTAAAACATTCACTCAATACGACTACTTACACATACACCTACATAAACACAAATCAAGCATGTTACTGGTCAACTTGTAACATTGTGTGCAATTACCAATCGTATGCGTTTGTATTATCATAATCATGCTGTTGCAAGTGTGCCTCGCACTGTCCAGAATAAACCATTTATTTATTTAAAGGTGTGTAACGTTCCTTGTTACAAACCATCAACATGACCGAATAACAGTTGAGCGGGAGTATCGGAATTCCACTTATTTCGTGTCTTCTCAATCTGCCACGTGCAGACGACCAGTGGAAGGATCAGAATGATGCAAATGAAAAGAGGTCCATAGGAAAAGGAGACGCGCAAGGCCATCAGCTGTAACGACGTAGGTTACGCCATACCAGGGCGAGGCCAAATCGTTGTGGCCAGCCTCGCCTAGTCCTGGTAAGGTGTAGGTCACTTCGTCACAGGTGATGAGCGCGAATGTCTCAGTTTCTCATTGAATTCCCTAGTGATGGGTGTTCACATGCATTACTTCAACCCTTCCACTGATTGTAAGCGGCTGGTTGAGAAGACACGAAATAAGCGGAATTCAGGTTCTCCCGATTAAATGTTGTTCGTTCTCGCTGTGTTAAAGTTCTTGAAGGGAAATGGTTGCATGAACAACATGAATGTCTCCTGAATGCTAAACGATTTGCTGCGTGAGAACAGTTCAGGGAATGAAATTCATTCACTAACGCGAGATTCCGTGGTTGACCAAAGCAGATCACTGAACCTCGTACATCAATGTGACATGTGTCCGCCAGGGTCACATCACACTGAAACTGGATAGATTGTGCATTAGTGAGAACTGAGGACGATGCGTTGGGGGAAATGCGGAACGAATTTCGAAGCTCGATGGAGTACCGCTCACCTGAATGGAACTTCATAAGGAAACAACTGGGAAGGACCTAGTCGAAGTGTTTCGACTCACGTGCATTAATCGACCATATGTTTCGCGGGCCCTTGGAGTGTTTATCAAATACGAAGCAGAGCGAAGATAACCAAGTGAATTAGGTAATGTAGTGTGTCAGCTGTACGCCGTAACGGCGCTTCGATGCCGCGCGACCACCACCAACCGCGAGGACGCTCGCCCATACGTGGATTTGAACCGGTGACCTTATGGTTGCAAATCAGACGCGCAGACCACTAGGCCACCGGCCGACAAATAGGTAATGTAACAAGAAAGATCACAATACTGATGCGTAGTACAAGCTCATATTCGTCTGCTTGTGTTCTAAGGATCGTGAAAACAATGGCGAATAGCACATGATTGACGGCGAACGGATGTTCGGCATGTGGCCGAATGCTTATCGTTTACTGCCAGATTTGTTCTGGTGAAAGTTCCAAGGGAAGATCAGTAGCGGATACTGTGCATGCACACCCACAGACTGTTCTCGCAGCCGACGTGAATAAGAAACCAGATACAACACAATATGGTTGACTCGTCCCTACTCTGCACTTTAGTACCGACTGGCTTGCCGAACAAGATCCTCGTGGCGCCAGCTGGGTGGTTCGGGTTTTCCCCGTTCCAGCAAATGGTTCGGCGGCAGTGTTCCAGGAGGTGGTGGGTTTTCGCCTGGAAAGCGTTCTCCATATAAAAAGCCACAAATGTCTGTTTAACAACACCGCGACGTGGCGGATGTGACTTGTCACTAAATGAATTCACTGCCCCTTGTCTCTCCCTGAGAGATGTCGTACTTCAAGGGTGTGTTGGGCCCCTGGTCCTTCACGGACCGAAAGGCGTATGAACCATCTATTTGGTCACCCGCTCCCAACGGGTTGCGACGTCCTCACATCGCCCTGCTGCCTTGCAGGTTAGAACTTTGATCAAAGGCTCGGGGTAGGGCCTCCTAAGACAACCCTCTACTTCAACCTGAGCAACCGGGTAGTAGCACGCTCGCTGACGAATCATGGACCACACTGATTACTACTGCTCTTGCTAGGCCTATCTTCTATGCTAACTCAACTGCTCAACCTCCACTCACAGATCACTCCACCTCCCGTCCTTCACCTATATATACTCTTATGTCTTTTTCGGTCACCGTCACAAACGACCCACGTCTCGCAACTGATGGAAGTAACAGCCAAACTCCCGGTTTTCCATGTCCTGCGATCGCAACCGCCTCTCACTCCACCGAAGCTCCAGCTCTTCTTCGACCTGGTTCTCCATTCATCCTCGCAGCGTTTAATGTTCGAACTTTGATACAGATCGGACGACAAGCATGTCTGGCCCGTACTCTTGAAACGCTTTCGGTAGACATCTGTTGCCTTTCAGAGACCAGATTACAAGACTCTAGCGTCGTCATCAGAATGGCCTCTCCGGTAAACCCTGACGCCAAATACCACTTGCGGCTTTCCGGAGACCCAGAAGCTGCCGCCTCTGGCCAAGCTGGTGTTGGGGTTGCACTGAGTGCCAGGGCTGAATCAGCTCTGCTTGACTGGATCCCAGTCAACAGTCGGCTATGTGCAGTCAGACTACGAGGTTCATGTAATGTAAGCAGGCGTCGAGATGTTAAGAATGTCTGGTTTGTCGTCTCCGCCTACGCCCCTACAGACTGCAGCCCGGATGCAGTCAAGCAGAGCTTTTACCAGCAGCTACATGAACTTCTGCGTTCCTCAAAAAGGACTGATACAACAATTCGTGCCAGGGGCTTTAACGCACGGGTGCGCCGGCTTCCACCAAGCGAGCATCACATTGGGGGTAGTTTTGGTCTCAGTGGCAGTCGATCAGACAGTGGAGACAGATTGCTTGCTCTTTGCTTTGATCATCGCTTGTTTCTTTCGAGCACTAGTTTTCGGCACTCGAGATGACACACTGCTACCTGGCACCCGCCCTCACAAACCCAAGAGTGCTCCCAGCTTGACCACATAGCAATTAGCTACAAATGGCGTGGAAGTGTAACGGACTGCCGATCGAACTGGTCAACATATCTAGACTCCGATCACACATTGGTTCGTGCTGAGAATTGCATGCGTTTCGGAAGATCATCCAAGCGCGCTCATTACCGACCGGACGTCGCAAATCTACAAAACCCTGCGATTTTAACCAGGTACCAATCCTCACTGTCAAATTTGCTTGGCGCGACTATTGACAATGACCTCGATTCGCAGTGGGCGAAGAGCAAAGATGCCTTAGTTTCCGCCAGTATTGACACTTGTGGAGTTTCCCGTCACCCACAGAAGCATTGGATTTCCGCCGTCTCCTGGTCGCTGATAGACCAACGCCGCTTGATCACGTCGGATTCCAGACACCGTGAAGAACGACAATCCATGGGTCGAGAGTTGCGCAGGAGTCTGCAAATGGACCGCGAAGCTTGGTGGTATGAACATGTTAGGGAGGTGGAGCTTACTAGTCTCTCTGGTAATACCAGCAAACTATTCCATCTCAATCGAGTCACCGAAGGTATTTGATGTGGTATAAGTGAAACAATATGCGAAGAGAGTGGAACCTTTATCACCAATCCTCAAGGACGATCCGAACATTTTGGCTCGCAGTTTTGTTGGCCCCCAGCTCCATCTGCTACCTCTGGTGCTCGCGCAGGGGCCGAGTAGTCTACACCCACAAATCCTCCGTCTTACCATGAAATCGAGAAGGAGGTCCGCACACATAAAGCGTTATAAAGCCCCCGCCCTGATGGTCTATCTCCGGCTTTATTTTAAGTTGGTGGCGCTTCGATGGTTTGAGAACTCACTGCTTTGTTCTCGAAAGTATGGTCGAAAGAGAAAGTTCCATCATCTTGGGGTGAATCGATAGTCGTCCCCATCCTCATAAAAGGCCTGCGCTCAATGCTTTAACTACAGTGACATAAGCTTAGTCCCCGTCGTTTGCAAGCTGCTGGTGTCCATCATATTTCGCAGGCTATCCCAAACGCGCGAATCGTAGCAGCGAGAAGAACAAGCTGGGTTTCGCCGTGGTCGCGGCTCCATCGATCAAATCTTCACGCTCCGCCATGGGTATCAGGGGCCAACGATTGCTGTGTTCTTGGATATCTGTGCAGCCTTTGATTCTGTCGATAGGACGGTACTGTGGCACAGTCTACTGAGGAATGGCGTCCCCGAGAAGTTCGTCTCCATACTGTTCTCTGTCTATAGGCTGACCCCAGGCAGGGCTTATGGCAAGCTTTCGCCTACTTTTGTGGTCTCCAGTGGAGTCCGACAAGGATGCCCTATCTCTCCGTTCCTATTCAACTTTGCCATTGAGGATGTCCTAACGAACGTTCTGGGCGATTCGTCGAACACTGGAGTTGAGGTCCTCCCAGGTAGTCGAGTTGTTGATTTGGATTATGCTGATCATATCGTCTTGCTGGGTGACGATCCACAGGTCGTCCAACTTGCATTAAACCGCTTGACGATTGAAGCATCAAAGTACGGTATGTACTTTCCGCCATCCAAATGCAAGGCTCTCTTCCAAGACTGGCAGGTGCCTTTGCATGCACTCACGATTGCTTGTGAGACACTGGAGGTTGTGGAGAGCTTTGTCTACTTGGGAAGTTGCATCACTGCTGGCGGGGCTGTTGGAGACGAGATTTCGATGCGCATCTCGAGAGCAGGCCTCGCTTCTTGTAGGCTGAGACACTTGTGGCGTCGCCACGACATTCGTCTCTACATCAAAGCGCGGGTCTATTGTGCAACTGTTCGTGCTGTACGGATGCGAAACCTGGCCCATTCGTAAAGATGACTTGCGCAGTCTATCCGTCTTCGAGCACCGCTGTCCGCGGTCCATTGCCGTGTGTGGTGGCGGCACCACGTAAGCAATGTGGAAGTTAGACAGCGTGTCTAGGGACGTGGAAGCCACTCGCTCGAGGAGCTCGTCTCACTACATCAACTGCGGTGGTTGGGACACATATCGTGCATGCCTGTCCAGCGTTACTAGCGTCGTGTGTTGTTTGCGATTGCTGAACAGAACTGGAAGAGACGGTCTGGTGGACAGCCTGCAACTTGGAGAAGCCGCATGAAAAAGCTGACGAAACAGTTGGCCTCGGCCGGTTGTTGTCGACTACCTGGTTGGGGTCCGAGAGATGCGGATACTTGCTGGTTGAAGACCTTGGAACCCACGGCTCAAGATCGATGGCATTGGCGGACGTGTGCATCGGTGTGTTGTAGTGCCCCTTCTTCCTCCTCTGAAAAAAGCAAAAAACTGAAAAAAATCTCAAAAACTGTGAGTGATAAACTGGAGAAAAAAGCTTGTTGTTGTTTTTTCTGCTTATTCATATTGCTTTTCTATTCAACCATGATGCCGATGGCACAATATCTGTACCACAGCTTCTCTCTCTCTCTCTCTCTCTCTCTCTCTCTCTCTATATATATATATATATATATATATATATATATATATATATATTCATAGAAGCTGTGGTACAGACATTGTGTCATGGGAATCATAGTACCGCTGAAAGAATTGAATCCCGACTTCCCGAACATTGTATTTAGCTTTACGGGAAATCGATCACCGCACAATATCAGCCTCTCTGAACAGTACGGAGTTGTGTGAGCAATGAGCACAGCTGACGGTTTTAGGAAACACGGGCGGGTAAAATCCCGATGAGTGAGCCACCGTGGAACGGAATGCGGGAGGAGTTTCAATAGTGGCAACGATACACAATAAAAAGAACTCTGTAATAATCGTATGAATAGATATGGAAATTAGTAACTTACTTTGTCGCCAGGGTGCAGAGTTTTTACGGGAATGCGAGCGACCGCCTTTCTAGCCAACTCGGCCAAACGGCGCTGTGTTTTAAGGATGAAATGAGCAGGGAAGAGAAAAGGAGTGAAAAAAGAGGTACAAAACGAATAAACGGAAAAATGGATAGATGTTACGGTGGTGAGAGGCTCTTTAGGTGATCAATGAAAAATGTGTGGGACCCTAGACAATTACCGTGAGAGTTTTGGAGTACGAGAAACAATAATACATCTGAAACACAACCCGACAGTCCGCGAAAAAATGATTTTTGACTAAAGTTCACAACAACAGTCACTCATTTCGTGGCAGGCATCAATCACTGCAGATTTTACACTTATAACCGGAGGATGATTTGTATGAGAGTATGCGGTCCCACCCGAAACAAGTCCCATCATACCTAGTAAGCCAACACATGATGCTATGTTAAACGTTGCTACAGATGGAGGTGAGCCAAAACAAACGCTCATAAAGTCTACCACCGCCTGTTGCTCGCATCTGACGGCTGGTTGCCATGGGCTTCATTTTGGGGTGCAGTTCGCGTTACGTGCACGGGCACAAGAACCGAACGAAAGTCCGCCAACGAGGGTAAATCACCTAATACTGAGTCCTTCGTTCGTGTGGATTAATCTCCGGAAGGGGTTAGCTGCGCTTCGCTATCAAAACGCATCATGACCCACCACGTAACGTGGGAGGACGCGTGTAAAGAACACAGCATGTTGTAGAAACCTACAAAATGGGCAGATGGCCAACTAGCAGTAGGACGGGAAATGACCAAACTGCACCACAATTGTGGAGTGTAGAGAAATAACAGACAACTGTGGAAGTAACGCCGTCGATCTGCATCTTGTGTGGCAGCTGTCATCTCGTCTCCCCAGGAGGTCAATCCTAGTCCGACTGTGCGTCAGAGGTGAAGGTGTGCCTGAGGATCGGAAGGGCAAACAACAATACAGAAGACAGTGTGGTAATCCACACATTGGGAATAAAATGTAGCCTAATGGTGGTAGCAGAGTCTCTCGGACTATCACTGTGGGCTCTCTGATGCAACCGATTGAATTTTAAAGTAGGCGTAATGAAAATGAGCGCGGTTGCTGAAGCGGGATCCCAAACAGAAGGGACCAGTATTGCAACAATAAGTGAGCAGTTTAGAAAGTGAGATGCCAGACGATCAGAATTTGGGATGGGGAAAAGCAACCTTTCAACTATCTCAAAAAGTAAGTGAAATGTTGCACCAGATAATATCACATGAGGGATTCGAGCAACAGGAGTTTAGCCACCGCCGCCGTGTCACCTAACCGCCGACATGTCGGAGTAACAAGTGGAGGAGGGCCTGCACGAAAGCGAACAGGCATGGGAACAAAGCAATATTGAACTCAAAGGCAAATCATAATGTTGTAATATGATCTCTCAATAATAAAAAATATTAAAAGGTAACAATAACTGCGGTGAAATTCTAAGTTGCATTGAGATTTCACAACAGTGCACATATATACAGAGAACTGATCATAATTGTAGGAGGCAAGAAGAGTTGATAAAGGCCAAATCAAAACGTAGGTGTGTTAAGAACATTTAGCCATCACGATAAAAAGATCGGTTGCAACTTAATCAACCCTAATCCAAAGACAGATTGCCACCATAATCCAAACATGTAGGCTAGCTAAAAGACGCAAGCGACTATGTTTTCTTCTTCAGGCTTGTACAATTCTATGTTGAAAAAAACCAAGTGTCCGACACAATGTAAGGTTTGGTAAAATACGTTCAAAAGTCGTTATAAGCGAACGTACGTTTTCGGTAATTCATCATCAGGGTTATACAATTCTATAACAATCGAAGTTTGTTCATGGACCTAAGGGGATCGCCATTCAGTTGATTGATGCTATCATCCAGCGACAAGCAACGTTGATCAAGTGACCGCTGTGGACTCAGCGCGCTCGCACGGTTCAACCACAGTGCGTCCAGGCCAAGGAAAAGTTAATGCCTGAGTGAGCCTTTTCTGGGTGCAAACTGTGGTTCGTACAGCCGAAGTGCAATGGCTTCCGTGGTGTCTAATATCCGCCTACGGACGTACTTTGATCGATTTTTCGGGTGCTCGATAGATAATTTCGATTTCACACTAAACTGAAGGAAAACAGGCCGAGGGTACTTACTGTGCACAAACTGTCTGTCAACCTACAAGTGCCTTTCAAAGGTGATATCGTGGACGCTCAATTTGAAAGACGCTCGCACACAGCGATTCGCCGGACATTCAATGCCGCCAACTTCTGCCCCAATTGGGAGACCAGGAAGTTGCGTATGCCTCCAGTGTGGCCTACTCAACCGATCTCCGCCACAACCCATTGTACTTACCAATTCGTTTGTAACTTCGGGAGTAGTTACATTGGCAGAACAGATCGATCCTTCGGTAAGCGTATTGGAGAGCATAATTCAAAAGGGATTGCTAAGCTATCGACACAACAAGCGGCCAAACAAGACAAAGCATCTAAGCTGCCGGCATCATCTATCGCCAGACATGTAATCGAAACAGGCCACCAGGTTGACCCTAAGTAAACACTTATAGTTATCTATCGAAATAAAAAAAAGTTTTGAGGTTCGCCGAAGCTGTGGCACTTAACCGGCATCGCCTATCCTTTGCGTACAGAAAAAATTAACAGTCTCCCTAAAGCTTCCTTAAGGCTCATGATCCTAAGGTCAAGTTCGTCGATCTGTTATTCTTACGTCTAGGTAATTTCCAGTCGTGACCAGTTTCAACCCTTCGATTTATCTGTCACGTGATTCATATTTATGTTGTTAGTTTGCGAGTGAGCAGATAACGTAAAATGGTTCCATCTCGCAATACCAGTCTTCTCAGTGTTTTAGTTGCATGGACAGCGTCGGTGAGATGCGTGGTTATGGATGAGTTGGTTTGTTTTCGACCATCAGTCTAAGCCAGATTGGATGGTGTTCCCTTGCCCTGTCAGGCATGCGCCTCGTCGTTCGACCTATGTACCCTGCCCCACAGGAACAAGATGGCGAGTAAATGCATATTGATTTGGTATAGACAGCCACAGATTTATCAGACTTTAAAAATAAATTCTTTCTACCACGAGGCTACCTGCGAACTGCATTTGCACTTTAGTTTCTGGGAAGGTGTGTCTGAAGGCATGAGAAAGGCAACGAGTTAGGATTGCAGCAACGATTTCTCCATTGTATGGTATTTGTAGGAAATATGGGTTTTCTTTGGGTTGTAGGGGTTACAGGAACCTACTTCGTTTGTTCCATGTTCGCTTTCAAGAAAGTATCTGGGTAACCATTTTCTTTCAGTGCCCAACGTAAGCGCCTCAGTTCTTCGGAAAACGTGTCGTTCGAACAGATTCTTTCTTCTGGACACGTTAGACTGAGGATCACGTTCCGTTTTGATGTCAATGGAAAGAAACTATGGAAATTTGTGTATTGTCCATTCCACGTGAGGTTGTAATGCCTCATCCTCGAGTAGCTTCATTACCAAGTCGAGGAAGTGAAAAGTATACGTAGACATTCGTCACATCTAGGCGCACTCAGACAGCCATCACACGTCCGGGAAAGCACTGGACGCGCATTGCATCCTTTTGGGAATCGTCAACAGTACGTATTCTATCGCACCCTGGTAGAGCTGAACCTGCATCTAGACTGTTGCCAGTCTGTGAGGCCAGACAAACTCAGCCTCCTGGTCCTCCAGGTTGGGGGTTGGAATGGGGGTGGCTCCTCATTTCATAAAACGGGCTCTGTAGTCCAGTGCCAAAACCCGCTGCCTTGCGGTAAGGTTTTTGAACCAAAGGCTTTGGTTGAGAACCCTAATCGTTCTCCTGTCTAGGCCTGGGCAACCTGACAGTATTCTGCCCACGCAATACAATGAACCTTTCCTACAACAATTTCTTGATGCTCTGGCCGTCGCAGAGGATAATAAACGGCGCCCTATCTGCTGCATCGAGCAGGGTGGATAGGGGTTTGGATGCTACTGCTCAGGCCTTCCCGTCTTCTTATACCCCTTCTTGCGCTTCTGCATCCTTATTGTCCCGCTCCAACTTTACTTATATCCCCCCCATTTTCAATCCCCCAATTCTTGGCCCTCCCCCAGCTTACTTCAATAGTCGCTTGTCTTCTAATTTCAAATCACACACAATCGCAGGGCCTCGCTCCAATCCAGTCGATAAGTCCATGTTCAACCAAGCGGACAACGTCAGTTCATCCGTTTCCCTTTGGAGTCCTCGTGTCTCGCTAAGATTGGCATGCCTCAACGTGCGCACTTTGCTGCAGATTGGCCAACAGGCAGCACTTGCCCGCACACTAGAGACCCTATCGATCGATATTTGCTGTTTATCAGAAACCCGCCTGCAAGATTCGAGCTCCGTGCTTACCCTGAGATCCCCCACATGCGACACTGGCGGCACATTCTCATTGCGCCTATCTGGCGATGATGCAGCTTCAAATGCCGGTCAAGCCGGCGTCGGCATTGTTTTGAGTCCCCGGGCTGAAGCTGCCCTGCTTGATTGGATCCCAGTAAACAGTAGGATGTGCGCCGTTAGATTAGCTGGCTCGTTCCGTGCTTCGAAGTCGCGCGGGGACAAACGGTGCCTGTTTGTCATTGCGGCCTACGCCCCTACAAACTGTAGCACTGATTCGGTAAAAGATGATTTCTACCAGCAACTTCACGAGCTCCTTCGTTACAGAAGAAGCACGGATACTGTGGTGCTGGCTGGCGATCTAAACGCCCAAGTCGGAAAATTGTCCTCCGATGAGCTTCATCTGGGCGGCCAACATGGTGTAGGCTCCCGTAATGATAATGGTGAGCGATTGCTCCAGCTGTGTGAAGATGCTCGCCTGTTTCTCGCGAGCACTAATTTTCGACACAGCACCCGCAGAAGTGTGACTTGGCGGCCACCAGCCTCGGGCCAGTCATGGACGCAAATCGATCATATCGCGATCAGTTACCGCTGGAGAGGCTGTGTCCAAAACTGTCGCTCGATTTGGAGCACGAGCGTGGACTCTGACCACGCACTTGTCTGTGCCGACCTCCTGGTGCGTTTCGGTGGACGTCCGCGACGTCGATGTGAACGGATTGACAATAGCCAGCTGGCGAAGCCAGATGTTCTGAATGTGTACCAAGATGCGCTGACATCTGGGCTGAGTAAGCGCCCACTAAACACCGTTGAAGATCACTGGTCGCACACTCGTCAAGCGTTGCTATTAGCAGGCATGTCTTCATGTGGCAAAACAAATTGCCAAACCGGACATTGGGTCTCTACACAGTCTCTGGAACTGATGGATGCTCGCCGACGTATTCCGGCTGGAAGCGAATACAATGAATCTCGCAAAAATCTCAGGGCGAAACTACGTGCTAGCCTAAAGAAGGACCGCGAAACCTGGTGGTCTCATCGTGCATCTGAGATGGAAACAGCCGCTGCCATTGGTAATCATCGTAAGTTATACCGTCTGATACGGGCAACAGGCAGCAGGAGACCTGGTGTTAGCGAGACCATACGCGACGAGAGTGGGCAGATGATCCACAGCCTGTCAAAACGCTTGGAGCGTTGGGCTGAACACTTTGCTATGCAATTTAACCAACCTGAGTTATCACTTTCTTCGGGCATTGAGCGCCCTTCTCCTTGGGCCGTCTCCTTGGATCCGCCATCACGCGCAGAAGTCGAACGTGAGATCAGGCTGTTGAAATTGCATAAGGCCGCAGGAGCAGATACTATTCCTCCAGCCCTCTTCAAGTTCGGTGGACCTGCTCTAATAGGTGATCTACACGAGTTGCTAGTAAAACTTTGGGAGCAGGAGACAGTCCCGACAGACTGGAACCGCTCCGTCATTGTCCCAATTTTCAAGGGAGGCTCCCGTTTGGTATGTGGCAATCATAGAGGGATCAGTCTGATTTCGATTGCCTCTAAATTGCTTGCCTCTCTCATTCTCCACAGACTGACTGGCACTCGTGAAAGCCAAATTCGTGAAGAGCAAGCCGGATTTCGTCGAGGTCGGGGCTGCATCGACCACATCTTCACATTGCGTCAAGTGTTGGAGCACCGCCATGTTTATTGGCGACCCACCGTTGTCGTGTTTCTTGACATAAAAGGTGCCTTCGACTCAGTCGATCGATGTGCCCTTTGGGACTGTCTGTTGAGGAAAGGTGTGCCTGATAAATATGTAAACATTATCAAAGCGCTGTACGCACATAGTTCGGGCAGGGTGAGGGTTTATGGCAAACTCTCGCCACCCTTCAGTATCACCAGCGGTGTGAGACAAGGATGCCCGCTGTCACCTTTCCTCTTCAACTTCGCTATTGATGAAGTCATGGAAACAGCGTTCGCTGGACACGACCTAGAAGGTGTGGAGCTACTCCCTGGTGAGCGACTTCTTGACTTGGAGTATGCAGACGATATTGCCCTAATCTGTGACGACTCCCAAACATGCCAAACAGCACTGAACCGATTAGCACTGGCTGTCAGTCGTTTTGGGCTATGCTTTGCTCCATCAAAATGCAAAGTACTTCTCCAAGATTGGCAGGGAGCCAATCCTGCGCTAACGCTTGGTGGTGATCTGCTAGAAGTCGTTCAGGAATTCAAGTACCTGGGCAGCTATATTAGCACCCGTGGGATTGAAGATGAGGTTACGAACCGTATAGCAAAAGCTCGAGGTGCTTTTGCCAATCTCCGCCACCTGTGGCGCAGACGCGACATTACTCTCGCCCTCAAGGGCAGAGTTTACAACGCAGCCGTCCGTTCAACTCTCCTGTATGGCTGTGAAACCTGGCCCATCAGGTCGACAGACATGAAGAGACTCGTCACGTTCGGTCATCGCTGCCTTCGCAGCTTAGCTCATGTCTGGTGGGAACACCGCGTGAGCAATGAGCGTGTTCGACGTCGCGTATTTGGTGCAGGAAGAGCGAGTGAACCGCTCAGCACGATTATATCACGCACCAGGCTCCGATGGCTGGGCCACGTCTTGCGCATGCCAGCACACCGACTCCCACGACGTGCATTGTTTGCGCGTTGTGGGTGCGGTTGGAAGAGGAGGAGGGGAGGCCAAGTGATGACTTGGTCGCGAGAAATGAAAACCCTCACTTCGAAGTTGGCGTCGGTTGGTGCATCCCGACTGCCTGGCTGGGGTCCTAAGGACGGTGAACACGTTTGGCTGGACACACTTGCTGATATGGCTAGGAGCCGGCCCCAATGGCGTTTGTGTTGTGAGTTCCTTTGTCCATCCCCCTCCTGTTTAGCATCCCCCTCCAATCATGATCTCAATCGTTAGGCATAATATGACTTTCTTTTACGGCAGCCAGCTGTTAGCTCTCCGGAACGATGTCCATCCGTTACTGGGGACTCAGCGGGCGTGCCACTGTTTGTTTGTTTTTTTCTTTTCTTGCCTTTTGTATTGCGGCACAATAGCTGAGGTGTTTTCCACCTCCAGCTAACGTGTAATGATGATGATGATGATGATGTGGTGGAGACCACTGAACTACGGGTGACAGCAACCCCCATCGTGAACGAGTAACTAGATTTGATATAGCGCCGCTCAATATTCAATGACTTGCACGTTACTGCCGTGCAGAGCACAGGGTAGTCCCTCTACCACAGTAAGCAGCTGCGAAAACTTGGTATTGTCTGCTAACAGTTCGTTCAGATTGCGGGCGTAATCTGTCTTGTTCCTAACAACTACACCCGCGCCTTTACTGGGCCGAGTAAGCAGAACATCTTCATTAGGTGGTTTAAGGCCTGGATGTGCTCGTGTTTCACCGGGGTATTATGCTTTATCCGCTCTCTGAGATATTGGTAGCATCCATGCACTGGAAGTAACTTAAACTCTCCTACTTGTGGGTCAGATGACTGAGACATTGCGCGTACAGCTTTCCAATTGAGCTGCAATCGCCAGTTTGTCGTCCCTCCTAGTGAGGAAACAAAACTTAGGGCTCAGTGACAGGACGTCTAGTGTGGTACGAGCAAGCGCCAGGGAGGATAAACTGCAAGCGTACTTTTGGCGTCCGGTGTGGAAACATAGTGCCGGGTTAGATTCTTTTACTGTTTTCGAGAGCGAACTACGTAGTTTCGTCCCTTGGTTCGCAAGAATTTCCTCGACCGCCTTCTCTAGCTTTACACGATCCCATCTAGAAAGGCTGATTAGCACGGTAGTTAACTGACTCTGGCCACGCTTGAGCTCGTCCCAGTTGACACGGATGGTTTCACTCAGACGGAGTAGTAAGCGCTTCGTCGCTCACGCATCAGGCTGAACAATGTACGTCTAAAGCGTTCAACCCCGGAGATCTATAGATACTCACCAATGTGGTGCCAGTGGCTCTCAAGGCTGGTGGGAACGCTGCCGTCGCGCAGCGATGTGAAACAGTCTCACTGCAATGGAACGATCGATGTGTGCGTGACAGCGAAGCGAAACATTCAAAATATCGCGCTCCAACGTAGAGCATGTGAAAAACAAAAAGATACCTAAATGAATAAGTGAAATAAGCAGCTGAGAGCAATCACTACGCAAAAAACCACACAGTGACGCGTTGGGTGTAGCGCTGTGTGTGATAGGATGTGGGCGCAAAGTATCTGCATTCCGCCAGAACAAAGTAAATCCAGTGCGACGCCGCTACTGGTAGGCACGCAGTGTGTGCCACATCGTAACTCCAGCGGGGTATGAGCTATTCATGCGATGCAAAAACGGTTGTGTTGGCACCGATCAGAGTGCTGCTGGGTCGCTCACCTGCGCACACGGAGAGCATTATCAGGCAGTTGTCGGTTTGCAATCATCTGTGTTTCGAAGCAACGACTGCACCAATTACGACTGTTATGCACCCAGTAACAATGTGCCAAATGAGTTTAGGATCGGTTGAAAGCATATTTTTGACTTCACTTAATTTGTGTACATTTAGACACAGAGTATAAGTAGTACGGCAATACTTTGTACCGACACCTACGCTGCCAGGTGACTACTACTACTACAGCCCGCAGTGAGGGCTGGAGTTACTGCGGGATGGTCTGCCCATACGCGCAGGCTCGAATGGACGGCTTGTGGGGTACAAGGTCGAAGCACTCGAGCAGCATCGGCCGGTGAGCTCCCAAGGATCCCAGTGACTCGGGGACATGAATAGCATCATCATCATCATTACACGTTAGCTGGAGGTGGAAAACACCTCAGCTATTGTGCCGCAATACAAAAGGCAAGAAAAGAAAAAACAAACAAACAGTGGCACGCCCGCTGAGTCCCCAGTAACGGATGGACATCGTTCCGGAGAGCTAACAGCTGGCTGCCGTAAAAGAAAGTCATATTACGCCTAACGATTGAGATCATGATTGGAGGGGGATGCTAAACAGGAGGGGGATGGACAAAGGAACTCACAACACAAACGCCATTGGGGCCGGCTCCTAGCCATATCAGCAAGTGTGTCCAGCCAAACGTGTTCACCGTCCTTAGGACCCCAGCCAGGCAGTCGGGATGCACCAACCGACACCAACTTCGAAGTGAGGGTTTTCATTTCTCGCGACCAAGTCATCACTTGGCCTCCCCTCCTCCTCTTCCAACCGCGCCCACAACGCGCAAACAATGCACGTCGTGGGAGTCGGTGTGCTGGCATGCGCAAGACGTGGCCCAGCCATCGGAGCCTGGTGCGTGATATAATCGTGCTGAGCGGTTCACTCGCTCTTCCTGCACCAAATACGCGACGTCGAACACGCTCATTGCTCACGCGGTGTTCCCACCAGACATGAGCTAAGCTGCGAAGGCAGCGATGATCGAACGTGACGAGTCTCTTCATGTCTGTCGACCTGATGGGCCAGGTTTCACAGCCATACAGGAGAGTTGAACGGACGGCTGCGTTGTAAACTCTGCCCTTGAGGGCGAGAGTAATGTCGCGTCTGCGCCACAGGTGGCGGAGATTGGCAAAAGCACCTCGAGCTTTTGCTATACGGTTCGTAACCTCATCTTCAATCCCACGGGTGCTAATATAGCTGCCCAGGGTACTTGAATTCCTGAACGACTTCTAGCAGATCACCACCAAGCGTTAGCGCAGGATTGGCTCCCTGCCAATCTTGGAGAAGTACTTTGCATTTTGATGGAGCAAAGCATAGCCCAAAACGACTGACAGCCAGTGCTAATCGGTTCAGTGCTGTTTGGCATGTTTGGGAGCCGTCACAGATTAGGGCAATATCGTCTGCATACTCCAAGTCAAGAAGTCGCTCACCAGGGAGTAGCTCCACACCTTCTAGGTCGTGTCCAGCGAACGCTGTTTCCATGACTTCATCAATAGCGAAGTTGAAGAGGAAAGGTGACAGCGGGCATCCTTGTCTCACACCGCTGGTGATACTGAAGGGTGGCGAGAGTTTGCCATAAACCCTCACCCTGCCCGAACTATGTGCGTACAGCGCTTTGATAATGTTTACATATTTATCAGGCACACCTTTCCTCAACAGACAGTCCCAAAGGGCACATCGATCGACTGAGTCGAAGGCACCTTTTATGTCAAGAAACACGACAACGGTGGGTCGCCAATAAACATGGCGGTGCTCCAACACTTGACGCAATGTGAAGATGTGGTCGATGCAGCCCCGACCTCGACGAAATCCGGCTTGCTCTTCACGAATTTGGCTTTCACGAGTGCCAGTCAGTCTGTGGAGGATGAGAGAGGCAAGCAATTTAGAGGCAATCGAAATCAGACTGATCCCTCTATGATTGCCACATACCAAACGGGAGCCTCCCTTGAAAATTGGGACAATGACGGAGCGGTTCCAGTCTGTCGGGACTGTCTCCTGCTCCCAAAGTTTTACTAGCAACTCGTGTAGATCACCTATTAGAGCAGGTCCACCGAACTTGAAGAGGGCTGGAGGAATAGTATCTGCTCCTGCGGCCTTATGCAATTTCAACAGCCTGATCTCACGTTCGACTTCTGCGCGTGAGGGCGGATCCAAGGAGACGGCCCAAGGAGAAGGGCGCTCAATGCCCGAAGAAAGTGATAACTCAGGTTGGTTAAATTGCATAGCAAAGTGTTCAGCCCAACGCTCCAAGCGTTTTGACAGGCTGTGGATCATCTGCCCACTCTCGTCGCGTATGGTCTCGCTAACACCAGGTCTCCTGCTGCCTGTTGCCCGTATCAGACGGTATAACTTACGATGATTACCAATGGCAGCGGCTGTTTCCATCTCAGATGCACGATGAGACCACCAGGTTTCGCGGTCCTTCTTTAGGCTAGCACGTAGTTTCGCCCTGAGATTTTTGCGAGATTCATTGTATTCGCTTCCAGCCGGAATACGTCGGCGAGCATCCATAAGTTCCAGAGACTGTGTAGAGACCCAATGTCCGGTTTTGCAATTTGTTTTGCCACATGAAGACATGCCTGCTAATAGCAACGCTTGACGATTGTGCGACCAGTGATCTTCAACGGTGTTTAGTGGGCGCTTACTCAGCCCAGATGTCAGCGCATCTTGGTACACATTCAGAACATCTGGCTTCGCCAGCTGGCTATTGTCAATCCGTTCACATCGACGTCGCGGACGTCCACCGAAACGCACCAGGAGGTCGGCACAGACAAGTGCATGGTCAGAGTCCACGCTCGTGCTCCAAATCGAGCGACAGTTTTGGACACAGCCTCTCCAGCGGTAACTGATCGCGATATGATCGATTTGCGTCCATGACTGGCCCGAGGTTGGTGGCCGCCAAGTCACACTTCTGCGGGTGCTGTGTCGAAAATTAGTGCTCGCGAGAAACAGGCGAGCATCTTCACACAGCTGGAGCAATCGCTCACCATTATCATTACGGGAGCCTACACCATGTTGGCCGCCCAGATGAAGCTCATCAGAGGACAATTTTCCGACTTGGGCGTTTAGATCGCCAGCCAGCACCATAGTATCCGTGCTTCTTCTGTAACGAAGGAGCTCGTGAAGTTGCTGGTAGAAATCATCTTTTACCGAATCAGTGCTACAGTTTGTAGGGGCGTAGGCCGCAATGACAAACAGGCACCGTTTGTCCCCGCGCGACTTCGAAGCACGGAACGAGCCAGCTAATCTAACGGCGCACATCCTACTGTTTACTGGGATCCAATCAAGCAGGGCAGCTTCAGCCCGGGGACTCAAAACAATGCCGACGCCGGCTTGACCGGCATTTGAAGCTGCATCATCGCCAGATAGGCGCAGTGAGAATGTGCCGCCAGTGTCGCATGTGGAGGATCTCAGGGTAAGCACGGAGCTCGAATCTTGCAGGCGGGTTTTGATAAACAGCAAATATCGATCGATAGGGTCTCTAGTGTGCGGGCAAGTGCTGCCTGTTGGCCAATCTGCAGCAAAGTGCGCACGTTGAGGCATGCCAATCTTAGCGAGACACGAGGACTCCAAAGGGAAACGGATGAACTGACGTTGTCCGCTTGGTTGAACATGAACTTGTCGACTGGATTGGAGCGAGGCCCTGCGATTGTGTGTGATTTGAAATTAGAAGACAAGCGACTATTGAAGTAAGCTGGGGGAGGGCCAAGAATTGGGGGATTGAAAATGGGGGGGATATAAGTAAAGTTGGAGCGGGACAATAAGGATGCAGAAGCGCAAGAAGGGTATAAGAAGACGGGAAGGCCTGAGCAGTAGCATCCAAACCCCTATCCACCCTGCTCGATGCAGCAGATAGGGCGCCGTTTATTATCCTCTGCGACGGCCAGAGCATCAAGAAATTGTTGTAGGAAAGGTTCATTGTATTGCGTGGGCAGAATACTGTCAGGTTGCCCAGGCCTAGACAGGAGAACGATTAGGGTTCTCAACCAAAGCCTTTGGTTCAAAAACCTTACCGCAAGGCAGCGGGTTTTGGCACTGGACTACAGAGCCCGTTTTATGAAATGAGGAGCCATCCCCATTCCAACCCCCAACCTGGAGGACCAGGAGGCTGAGTTTGTCTGGCCTCTAACCATTGACCAATCTGGTATGAGTGGCTCTAAAGGTGCAAAAAAAAGCACCACCCAGCATAGCTCAATGGATCTCTGAGGCACGCAAACCATCGCACCACGGTAAGGTCCAGCCTCATTGCGATGGAAGAGGTCACTACTCACATTACTGAAGCCCACATGGGTTTTAATAAGTCTCGACCGCTTATGGAAACGGCTGAATAGAAGTATATCGATTGGGAGAAGGGTGGTGCGGTGGCACTGGGTTGATCAGTGACCTGGCTGCTACGTCTTGTGGGTATCAATAGACCGTGTTTGACCACCGTTGTCTGCGATACACTGCTCATAATTTAATAAGTAGTACAGAGGTTCATCCGCTGGTGTTTAGCAACAGACCTTCCGGTGACTCGTTGGACTGCCCGCTGAGCTCAAATCTCGTGTTCCACATGCCAGCCTACCGGCTGCCTCGGTGTGCATCATTTCCTAGTACTACGTCAAGCCAGGTGAAACCCCGAGGTGCCTGTTCCCTGACGTGGCAGGAGCGTGAACTGACTCGCCGAGTCGAGTTCGTACTTGTCATCTTCCTCCATATGGCCCTTGGGAAGCGCCACAATAGTTTGGACACTACGCAATATGGCTCGGCGGTGGTAACGCCACTGTATTCCTTTCCTCATACGGAGCTTTGACTCCCCACCTAATGATTTTAATTCTTATTCATAACTCTATTATTTTTACCTTAAGTATTATTTTGTCAACGCGTATTAGAGCAATTCGACCCACTACACCTCGGTGCGCTGGCCAGACTTGAAAAACTGGACTGAATCTGCCCTCGAGTGGGGGTTTATTTTTCCTTATGATCCAATGATCCACGTGGGTTGCGCTACTTAACTACTCACAGACACCAACTCCGGATAGGACCGATGATAGTATCAGCGTTCTGAGATATGTGGGTAACCCCTTTCTCATAGCTTCCGGTTATAAGCTCAGACTGTAGTGAATCCCCAGTAACACGGGTTATTTCCGTTGGTTGGAGGCATAATTGTTGTGCACTGCTCTGCTATCGTCTTACCAACCTAGTACAGGCCTTATCTTTGCATAATAGCCAGCTGTTTGTGACGGTATGTTGTCTACACATGGTGTAGGCGCCTTGATCCCCAATGTTGGCT
>CALYDF020001926.1:0-31036 GCA_944474145.2 Dicrocoelium dendriticum
ATCATCTAACTTCCTCTGTCACTGAAACTTGATTTCGAGGAGAGACGACCTCTTGCCTGACGCTACACCTGTAAATTTTAAATTTGGTAAGGTTGTTTGTTCCATATTAAACATGAGAAGCAGGATTTGGTATTAAATTTTAAGGTATTCCTCCCAGTATATTTTACAAGCTATATAGGATAGCCTAGTCCGGAAAAACACTAAATGTGTTTCGCCCTATTGCGCCTCGGCAGTGGTGGGCATTCCCACGGTCTCCAACCAGAGATCAAAGCCATGACGGCTCGAGGCATAGGCATACTACGCATCAGCTTAAGCCCCTGAGCCATGGGGGACGTTGGCTGGGCTGCATAAGATGCAGACTAACTTATCTTCCACTGTCACTGACAGTGGCTAGCCTGCGAAGTGATGAAGTCCTCTCACTAGACACTATATCCATATCATTTTGAAACTAACGGAGGCCATTTAACTTATTTTACTCTTTAGTGTCGTGAGGTTAATCGTAATGTTATGTAATTATCCCCTTGTTCACAAGCTACATATCATAACTTACTCCGGAAATGTACCAGAGATGTATTGCCTTAATGTTCCTCGTCAGCGACGCTTATTTCCTTTGTTGCCTAGTGCGGATCGAAGGCAAGACCGCTAGAGGCAGATGTAAACTAGCCAGAAACTTAAGCCACTGAACCATGGGGACTTTAGCTTAGCTACATAAGTTGCAAACTAACAGGGATATAGCACCATCTAACTTCCTCTGTCACTGACAGTGGCTAGCCCGCGAGTTGATAATGTCCTCTCGCTAGGCGCTGTCACCATAGCATTTAAAATTATGAGAGAAGTTTTATTTTATATTACTTGTGAGAAGCGGGATTTTATTTGTATTTTTTGGTATTCATTCTAGTAATTCATAAGCAACATCACTTGGTGTATTTCGGAATACCAAAGGATGCCTAGTGTCCAATTTGGCATGAAAGTGGTGCGCAATTTTGTTGCCTACTGGGCATCGAACTCATGAACGCTAGAGGCAGGTGCGATCTAGCCAGGTGCTTAAGACACTGAGCCATGTGAGATTTTGGTTGCGTTACGTATTTTGCAAGCTAACTGAGATATAGCACCAGCTAACTTCCTCTGTCACTGACAGTGGCTAGCCTGCGAGTTGATGATGTCATCGCTAGAAGCCATATATTTATCATTTGCAACTAGGCTATTTATTCTATTTTACTTATGGGTAGCAGGATGGTAGAAGCTATTGATCGTATCCTAGGCAAAAATAACGGAAGTGCGGCACCCATTTTTGTGGCAGGTTTCGTTACCACTTGCTTGCTGCACAATTTCCCCCTGGGAGCATTTTTATGCTTGGCTTATCTCTGCCATGTAAGTTACGGGGAGATTCACTTGGATACTTCTAGTTCTATTTGACTGGGATGCAACCGTAGCGTTGCTAAGTACGCTGACTACTCACTAGAACCGACTTGACTAATGTTCGCCGTAAATTAAATCACTAATTAGATTACTTAGCGTCGAATCCTTTCCATACAATGAGGGCTTAAAATTGTCATTAGTCGATTTGAGTTTTGGAGGCGGCTCATGTAAATGTTTAGGGATTATTAAATATTTATCCCCAATTTTCTCGCTCTTTTAGAATCATTAATGCTTCTGCTGGTATTAAAGGCTTTGCTTTGCGGAACGTTGACAATTGGTCACTTTCCTAATCAAGCATTTGGCCTAATGAATAAACCAGGTTAGCTAACCAAACTGGCGGAAAACATATCCATGCAAGTACTCAGGCTATGGAGAACATCTGGATTTATTCGGTCCTAATTGAATTGTAAACGGCTAAAACTGACTAACGATACAGAACGGAATCGACTGGGTAAATAAAAGGTTTTGGTCCTCAGAAATACTAAGCGTGGGGCAGAGTTTTCTGGGTTATTATTCTTGACACAATCATCCTCAAGTGCAAGCATATACTCTAGTGGTGGAGAAGCACCTGTATTTAGCGGAAGAGAGCCCTATATATTTTGTAAACCTAATATCCCTTCCACTTATTCAAGGGCGTTACTGTTATTGAGAATATGTAGGGAAGTCAAATGTTTTCACTTTTGGAAATAGGCGAAGTCGAATCTGGTGCATTGGGTGGATAAGAAATAAGGAAGAAGAAGCAAAGCTGGAAGGTCCTCTGAGCAACCGAATCATTGCCGTTATGGAAAATGAGTCATTTCGTTATTATTCCTGGTTGATTTTCTCAAATATTTCTCTGTGTCGGTTCAGAAGCAAATAGTAATATTGTCCCTTTGATGGCATGACCACTTTCAAGGTATCCATCATCACAACTCGGGAACCCCTAAAATTCAGAAGCCATCATGTGAGCGGAGGACGTAATTTTGGTCTACTATGGCTCCGGATATGGAACACGCTTCCATTGCTTTGAGTGTGGTTTAATTTCTGGATGGATCCGCCACCCATTCATATTAATGAATCGTACAATAAAATCATCGTTAGCATTTCAAACGGTTTCAACTTATAGTTTGACGTTTCATGCCGAATAAATGACGTTACTCGGACAATCGGCCTGGTTTGTGACTCAACGTTCAGAACTTGTTGTGATGCGTAAGCTTTTCGCTCTTCACTTGTAACAAGCGTTAATTTACCACGAAAATGATGCATATCTGAGAACTTCTTAGCCTAGAAATCAAAACACTGTCATTTACTCTTAGGTTACAAAGCAACAACATAAGTGCTTTGCTACAGGAGACAAGAAAAATGGCCCCCATCGAACGGAAACACTCGAGTAGCCCAACTTCCCCGTCAGACTACCATCTACTCTCTCCTTGGACATGCGCTACTTCTCTGCTATCTAACAAGTTATAATTTGTGGAACTTAGATTATCAGATCCGTCGCACGATTAAGCTTTTCTTTAATGGTTGCGGTTGGTGGTCTCCCTTGCCTGGGAAAAAATTCAATACACTCACTGCCGCGACTGAATTCCTACATCTAAACTTTCACTGTGACATATGAAGGGCAACGTCTCTTAAATTAATGTGCTTATATTAGTGAATTCCAAGTTTTGGCACTCTTGTAAGGGATTAATATTTTATCACTGCGCGATGATTTAATTTTACCTTTATTCCAAATTACATACCCATGTTAAATTCAAGGATCTGCTTCGATGAAATAAAACGAATAAATAAATAGACGGTTTGTTCCTCGACGTAGCAAGGCACATCCAAATGATTGTTCTGGTCCATCGGCAAAAGGAGATGGAATAAATAAATTGCTTGTTTACGTTTTACACAATGGATCAAGTAGGGGTTTTGAAGTTAGTGTCGGTTTGCACATATCCGAATGATTAAGAACACTAGGTCTCGAAGCCCACCCCAGCTCAGAATATCTCCATCTGGTGCGTCCAAAGGAGGACGAAACCGGTTATGGGGTGTCAGCGTTAGGTCGAGCGACACCCAGCCACCAATACAGATACGGTCCTTGTGATCGTAATGACCGAGGTCTAGTTCAAAGACGACCGACGTCTGAACAGAGATTGCGAGTTGCAATCCAACCACACAGCGGTACACCAAAGGCCACTTGGAATGTACTTGGAGTTTGGAGGTGTTACAGTCTTGCTCCTTCCAACCCTTACACCCCATAAATTGTTTCATCCTTGTCTGGACTTAACAGACAGAGATAGCGTGAGCTTGGGTTGAACTGTGAGCCTATTGCTTAAAGGATCACCCCTTGAGCACTACGCCTCTAAGTTTCCGTAAGCAAAGCTTGGCAGAACGGTAAGAAAAGCAAGGTTGGATGTCTCTTTTCCTTGTCATTTCACGGTATAATTCCACATATTTATATGGAGGTATATCCGCAAGTTTAGTGTAAATTACAGAAAACTGCAAAAATTTTATCTTTGCTGGATTTGAGTTGAATTGGCTCAGTTGAACCATACGAATTAAACATTAGACACAGGAATGCGAAAATAGAAGAGGACGGCAAGTGACCAGTAGGACTCCTCTACAGCTAATGTGCCCCTAATTCTGTATAGTCAATAGTTGCTTGGGTTTAATTTTAACGTTTGTTGCTGGTTTCTTGCCGTTGTTTTAACTCTAGATTTGCTTCACAACAGTAGCTGCATGGATTTTTAGTTTACTCAGACACAGACCAGCAGTATTATTTTACTCAACCAAATTATGGTTATGAAGCTTGTTACAATAATGTTTATCGAAATATCAAGTAGCGTCATAGGTAACACATGGTATGAAGCGTTGAAATTTTCCTCATCATGCCCAATTAAATCACCTTACCTTGATACCTGCAAGTAGCAGAGGTCTAGCATGTGCACTTAAGTGCGTTGCTTAAACTAATACAATATGAGATAAACTGAATTGGTTCTCATTTTTTTCTAGCTGAAGGCACTATAAGGTGATTCAGAAAGCAATTACTTGCTCTTCGGTAAACGCCAAACTGATGCGTTTCTATGTTATGTAGAGAGCTGGCTATGGTATTGTATGGAACATATGGATATTTAATAAACAAGGCTACTGGCAAATTAAATTTGTTTGTCACTATTGAAAACTAATGGAAGAAAACCAAGCGTTATGTCCTTAGGTTAAGTTTTTATCCTTTTCCCAATAGTACGAAATATGTGACCATCACATGCAATAAAACACTGACCAGGAACAATTTTAAGACTGTCCAACATTTTAAAGCGTTATGTTGCATGTTTTAATACCCGTTGGATTTTATTTTCCGGAATTCAGCAGAAGAGCTAGTATTTCTATATGTATTATTATTTTGATTGGATGTCATCGGAGGACAAGGCTGGATAAAATCTGTAGTTCTTTGGCAAAAGTTTGCTCGCATTTAGAGATTATAAAAAATGCAATCAGCGTTGACCATTTAAAACAATTCCGGCCTCTGTCGAATGATGAATAATCGTAACCAATATGAAAATTTATTGGGTTAATATAACCTGTCCTGAAATAAATAAAGAAGCCAAATCAAGAATAAGAAGCAGATCCGTCCGTTCTACTGATTAGTTGTTGATTTATCAATAAGTCGGTTGTGGGGGCTAACCACACATTTTGCGATCCTACAGATGGTATGGCAATGAGTTGACTCAAAACCCCAGTAGTCTACCTGTAACAATAATATTAACTTTTGAGCAAACAAGTGTGCCGCCTGCCATGTTCCTTACCGGTACTATATTTGCTTCAGTATGTCGTGAAAGATGGTGGCAATTGTAGTTGTCCATATAGCATAAGCAGTAAAATACTGCGGAAAACGCTTTATCTGGTAAAAAATATAGAATGTATTATGCAAACTAAATCCGTTGTACTAAGAGCTATATTACAGCTGAGAGCCCAGATTTGGGTTGGCATGCCTAAACAAGTTGAACCAAAATTTAATAAACATGTCAAATACGTATGGAGTTAAATTATTCAAAATATTTGCCCTGTTCAGCTTAGGTGTCAATACAAAACTGTACCCATTTATTTGCGTCAAATTCCAGCTGTCATTTTTGCACTTTAGTCAGAATAGTTTCAGACATTTATCACCTTCTCAGCTCGAAAACGCAGATTTGTTTTATAATAGCCTAGCTATACTTCACTCATAATAATTATGGCGTATGTTGTTCGTAATATCCACTAAATTAGGTTGATGTGAGACAATTCCCTTCAATAATTAATGTATAAAAAAACAAAAGCATGCGATATCTCCATGAATAAGCTAAATTGCTCAAACGATGAAGAAAATTAAGGATATAATAAAAATGGTTTTGAATTTCTTACCTGAAGCTGGCGACATTGAAACAACTTAATCAGCTTCGTTCGCCGGAATGATATTCTCCCTCTATTTGACAGGTCAGTTTACATCGTTCATTACTTTGTGCAGAGCTTAATTTTTTGACCCTCCGTTACTGTAGGATTCTGATTTGGTTCGTTGTGTATCAGTTTTTTGCCATAAATTTCGCCCTGGTATTTGTATTGTGTATTAATGGTTCGCTTTAGGGCATTTAGAAAGGTGGAATACCGTCACGTCTGCTGGGATAACTGGATATTCAGCTGACTCTGTTTGGCACTTTTGCAAAATATCCGCTTAGAGTCAATGCTGTTACATACCTCATATGTGGTGGGAATTCCACATTTGGTTTATTAGTTTGTATTTTGATCATTTTAAAATGCTGCGTGAACTCCATCATGATTTTGTCCAAATATTGTACAAGTTATTCCAATCCACTGTGCCATCACAAACAGCCAGGAAGCCGCGCCAGTCTACAAACGGGCTAAACGTTCCATGGGAAGAGATCAGTGTGTTCATACAAGCTAGCGGAAACCCAGCCACCTCTATGTTCGGATGAGACCACTTGCCCTCCAGCTGCAGGCTCTCCAGCGCGATGCCCACCCGTTGCTGGAGACTCAGCCGGTGTGCGTGTATGCGTCCGCCGGACAATAACATAATCGTGTGCGATAGCGAGGGCGATGAAGGCTAATCGAGAATACAGCGAAGCGAAAAAGAGAAGAAAACTGCCGGTACTCCGCGGCGTTGTAACATTCTGGTATTTCACGCACCTAAAACTACGGATGCCAGTCTTCACGCTCGTTAGAACCACTACGTGGATGTTCTACAGAGCCTGATTCATGGGCTTCTCCTCTTGATTGAACAGGGGTTGCGGGTGAAGCAAATCACTCGTCTTGGAAAAAGCGAGGAGGACAAATCCCGGCCTCACTGCGTCAAGTTTGTTAATGAAACGAGTCCGAGTCTGACATTATCCAGCTTCAATTGACTAAGAGGTCGAAAGCTTAATATTGGTCGAGGTATGGCTCTGTCGGACAGACAAACAGCTCAAGTCCGCCATCGTGCAGTTAAAGCGGCAGACAGGTATTGTCGAAACTCGTCAATACATTGTAACTTTTCGGGTGGTTCTTCAGGTCCACGGACGCCTGATCTACAGGTCGAGGATGTTTCATGCGCGTCTGGCGGTTCCCACCGTGGTCCGCACGTAGTCTTCACCAAATTTTGTAGTTAACTGAATGAACTTGACCATGTATATCATCACGTTTCATGTCCTCTTCCGGGCATACTAAGACTGGCCGAAACCTAGGTACATCCTGAGATCACGACGCGGGAAGTCCAGATCAGTGGCTACTCATGTTTCCGGTCAACAGACTATCAAATGATCGAGGCGTCGTGCTCTTCTGCATTTGGTCCTCACTGCGAATACTGCAAGTACAGACATTTATGTTGCTAGAACCGCCTGAAACAGGATGAATTGTTTGTGGGTACTGTTTATCGCAGCTCGCGGAGTCGACGCCTTGATTGGTTGCCTCATATCAGAAACTGCCTGACTCCGCTCCGCTGTCTGCTGTTGGGCCACTTTATCTTCCCAGGAAAACCGCGGCCTACGGGTCAACTTCTTCCAGGGCACTGTGAAATCAGGGTGTAGGTTGCGATAATGGTATTTGAAACTGGGGCAGTGCAACATATCTAAAAACTGACGCGCGCTACACCGCATTCCGCTCCATATGGCTGGTACGTATTAATAACGAGTTGCCAGCAAATTGTATATAAAATGCAGGTCCAGGAGCCTGGAGAAACTAGAGACTGTTGGATGGTGTTGTTCAGGCTTGACTTGACGCTTCCCTATTTGCGTCCGCCGAAGGTGTCCTACAATTATTGTAAGACCGTCTTCGATGGTCTCAGTAAAACGGCCAGTGAATTAAGCTGTTCGCTGTCGCAGGATTCATCAGTTGCAGCCTATTGTTCTGTTCTAGATTAGGGTGTGCAAACGCTGCGCGCTCGTTTTGTACTCTCTTATGTCTCGGAAAGCTGTACCAGTGAAGCCACATTGGTTCGATATGGAGTATGGCCAATTGACTCGTTGGCGACGCGTATTGTGGACTAAATTCCCAGTGTTTCGCTTTGCCGACAATTAAGAGGCGTACGAAAGGCAACGGTATCTAGCGAACAGCGCAAACTGCGTAAGCGTCAGCAGTTCGTAGAGGAGCTTGCAACCTGAGCGAAGAAGGACCACAAGAAGATGCTTGCTTACTTGAAGCGGAGCCTGCGGTCCGCAACTTACGTAGCTGTGTTCGAAGGCTTTGACGGACAGCCTCTGACCTATAGCACTGAACCCGCGTCTGCATTGAAGGAGCACTTTGCTTTCGTAATTACTAGTGTCAATGAACCTATACTGAGATCGACGTGTGCAGCCCCCAACTGAACTCGAGTACATTGATTGCAGTGTAGCAATTGTCAACAGTCTACTCGCTAGTCTTGATGATACAAAACCTGCCGGACCCGATGGACTTCATCCGCTGATTTTCTACTCCTTAACGTCCATCAGCTCGCCTGCCCTGAGGCAGCTGTTTAACAGCTCGCTGTCCGGAGGTGCATTGCCGAGCGACTAGTGATGTTCGGTAGTGAAGCCGATTCAGAAACGTGGTGTCCCACCCAATGTAGACAATTACCGGCGGCTTTGTCTCACCTCTGTTTTGGCGAAAATGCTCTAACATGCAGTAAAATATGTGTCCTCTAGAGTTGCTGGAGTCCAGAGAACTCCTAACGCCTGTAAAGCACGGTCTCATGAAGGGTCGCTTGCACATCACCAGCCTGCTGTTGACGCTGCAGGAATGGTTACAAGCCTTGAATCGGGGGAATTCAGTAGAGGTTCTATGCACTGTTTTCAGTAAAGCATTGGATAAAGTGAACCATAAAGTCCTGCTGCACAAGCTGAGGATTTGTGGTGTTGGTGGCCTACTGCACTAGCGTATCATTGACTGTTTTATTGGGAGGATATATCAGGTTCAGGTGGATGACCACCTAAAGGCATATCCCAAGGAAAGTACTGGGGCACATTTTATTCCTGATCCACATAAACGAAGTACCTCAACTTTTTCGGTCCTTGTGCCTTATTTGTAGACGACATGAAGATTTGGAGGGTTTTTGATTCTCCTGGCGAGTTTGACGTCCTTCAGCAGGACAAGGACCGCCTATTCCGTTGGTTTGCAGAAGTTGACCTACTGGTCAACGCTGTCAACTTCTCGTTTATGAGCCTGGAGAGTGTGGTAATGTGCGTGCCTACAACCTGACCGGCCACGCGCTGCATCCCACCAGTTCCGTAAAGGGTCTGGGCGTACACCCACGCTGTGATGTTAACTCCAAGTTTGCGGACTAGAAGTATGGGGAGCGTATCGCACCCGGGTAAAATGTGGTGCATCTGAATATGCTGTCACCACGCATGTATTGGCGGAGTGATTCCGCGCAAGTGTCCTATCTACCTAATATGGATTGACAAAGACTTTTATCTTCTCGCTCTCTATTCTTAGTATTCAGCTTTCAGTATTTCTACATTCACAACTAAAGTAACACCGGTGCGTCCGCAATAAAGCTATTTCGGCGTGTGTTATTAGCAGGAACTGGGTCGATAATGGATTATATTAGCGTCAACCCGTGTAAGAGAAATTGCGTGAGGAAATTTATCGAAACACTGAGTCGGGATGGCGCTGGTGGGTTCGTTTAACAGGATCATCGGGGTAGGCTGTTCCATGGTTGTATGCTCTCATATATGACACAGTTACGATGTCATTTTCGTCAGCGTCTATTCATTCTCTGTTTTGTTGCGCCCGGATGTACAATTTGTTACATGAAATGCTGACCACTTCCCTTGAACTGTTGTTACAGAAAACGTGGCTATACCCCATTTCTTCTACATATATCACCTGCAAAATCTTGTTCACCTGAGCTGTAGTCATTAAACTGATTACGCTCATACAAACATCACATAACGAAGGGAAATTGTCATCATTAATTTCACCCTCGTCAATATTCCGGCCGGAGAGCTGTATTTTGTCACTCATGTAAAGGCAGTGGTAGTCCTTGGGGTAGCCATGTCATCTCTTCCGGAGTTTGTTCGCAATTTGACAATTTTAAATTGATCACCTGGTCGCACAAGCAAAACGTCCATTGCGTTTGCTCAACACACGCGTTGCATTCAACGTGCGATTGGAACGTGTCACTTGAGGCAGCAAGTTATGTTCAAGTCTATAGTATAACTGCCGTACTTTATTGCATTACAACAGAAAAGAGGTCAACTATTTGTGAAACAGTGAGGCAAGGAAAATTTATGATACTTGGCCTCGTCGAGCAAAGCGAAGTAGTTTAGAGTAAGTGTTGTGAAGATACTAATAACTATTTTCCAAGTAGCTACATCATATCATATGCATATGCATATCATAATCTTATGCAAAATGTGCCGCATAAGGTCAGAAGTTAATAATTGGTATATTTTCAACTAGGTGAGGCATGGCCCAGTTAAGTGGGTCCGATCATAGTTACAAAGGAAATGCAGTATGTTTCAATAAAAAAACACTTGAGGTACCGATTCCATTGATCACTGAGCCAATGATTTCGTTTCAAACTAGTCGGAATCCACGACAATTGCAAAATGTTCAGATACCTTTAGGCGGATGGTTGGGAAAAGAAGGCAAATAACAAACTTTTAGGAGGTGAGTGACAATATGTACATAGAAAATGCAATTCAAGTATTCATCACAATGGTATATAACAACAATTTATAAATAGTGAAAGTGTGGGTAGACATGATAACACGACAGACGGGAAAACTGAGAACTGCATCCATCACAAAGGATAAATCAATTAGGATTAACACCAAGGTCACAGAAGAGATAAGGTATGATAACCCAGGACAAGTGAAATTGCGTACAGAAATTTGGTGGTTTAGTTGTGGCCATCAGCAACTCACGCTTTCAGTGGGTCTATGTCTTGCAGGTACTCATGCCTTACCTAGCTGTGTAACAAGAAGAAAGCACTATATGAAGCCTCAGGAAAAAGCTTTCTTCTCCAACCCAACAATATGCGAATGCTTTTTAACTGCTATCAATGGGTATTCAAGCTAAGTAAGAGTACAGTAAGAGGCAAGATAAATAAAGAAAATATCGAAGATAAATATCATCTATCCAAATCATCAATGCGCCAACGTTTTCATAGGTCACTAACGGACCATCAATCTGAGTAACAGGAAGAATATAGCAGCATAGACTAAGAGAAAACGGGATAGATTTTAGCTTTTTCAACCTCTCGGTGTACCATAGCTTGCTCAGGCCACCGGTGGGTCATCAATTTGAGGAATACTGTAGGATGTGACAAATAAGAGGAAGGAGAGGGAGACAAATGTAAGTTACCTAGCAAGAATAATTCATGATAATGGAACCTTGTATTCCACCGTATGCCACTTAGTCGGTAGCGTTGGTGCATTTTAAGTAATAATTTGCATCGTCTGTTGAGAATATTGTTATAATGCTGTGCCCTCAACCGACTGGTTGTTACAAGCCAGCTGCTAAACCTGCGCCCTTACGTATGCTCTGTTTGACGCCTTGACAAACCCGACAGGAAGGAAGACAGAAGAAGACTCAGCAGACCAGAATCGTATTAGGACGGAGAATGCTCAAATTTAGATGGCGGTCACCAACCATCCAAACATCACCAGGCGGATTAGGCTGTAAGCCCACGCTCCACACTTGCTTGTCCGCTCCGTCTGCCCAGTTCACCGTCTTGCTCGGACACTAAAGTCTTCGTCCATCAACCCAGTGCATGACAACGCAAGTGATGTCTGTCTCGCAATTTCATCAGCTTCCGGTCAGGCCTTGGCAACACACCTGCTGTCTGATGCGTGATTTCATCAGCTTTCGGCTGGGCCCTGGCAACACGTTTTGCAGGGTCTTTCCCAAGCATGATTTGTGGCAAACAGGTGCGCGTTGGCAATCAGCTTTCTCGCCCAGCTGTCAAACATGTACGAAAAGTACGAGTATCGCAACTAATACCATTTGTTTAAGAGTGCCGATGAGCATAGACAGTATTGTGTGTATGAAGTTATTACCCCTAGCAAATTAAATATGTTGTAAGTACGAATACCATATTGTTTATGTAGGAATCGGCTGTAAAGTTAACATCAAAGTTTCGCTAGTCTCGCTCTCTACTTGATCAGCTTTACTTCCTGCGAAGCAATTATGTGATGCATTAGACCCGCGTAAGTCAACGTAGATGGAGATATACTTCTGTTTTAACCATTAGTTCAATTAACCAGTTGCAACTGAGTGATACGGCAAATGATTTATCATGGTCGATAACGAACCGCAACCGTCGTCTTTTGGTAAAAGTAGTTAAGCACGATCTCAGGGACCCGCATCTCATGGTAATAGTTATCCGGCTTGCCCTAGTGTGTCGCACTTTACGATTGTTTACTTAAGAACGCAGGTTTCGCGATCGACCAACATGGATCGCTTGGAAGCAAATGCGCCTAAAAGCAGTAGTTATCACTGAGTAAAAGCACCTAATGCTATTTGGAAAAGCGCAAAGATGCAACATTAGTTTGTCTGCAGTAAATCGAGGCAAGTTTACTTTTGTCCAGCCACGTTGTGATTAAGATACCAAGAAGGTTAACAAACACAATATTGGTAATACTCGTTGTTGTTTGCTCGGGTTTACTCACCGCCGTGGTGATTTTTGTGAAAACGCGATTTCGGATTGACTGCGAATCTTATGCCTGGAATCCCACCTGGACTTCCCTCATTCGTAAAATCAGAGCAAAAGCTCGCTCATTTTGTGATGAATCACCGATGATTCACGTGTTTCTCCGACCGGATGTTCTTTTCCAACATCAACCGTGCGCTTACCGGCGCGTCGCCGCTGCCAGTCTACTACAAGCGAATAGGAGAGTTGACAGAGATTGTGTGTAAATTAGCACTGAACGGCCAAACGTATTTGTAGGTAACTTGGAGATTTACTCCTGTTAACTCCAATCCATCCTATATCCGTGCCTAGATTCCTCAGCTTCGCTACATCACTGCTGCAATAAACTGTTTTGTCAATTACACTTGCTCACACATTCCACTGCGACAGCGTTGATTCCCTGACTTGTTGCTTTCCTTATTCGGTAGGTACATGCGGTAGCATTGTACACCGGCCGGATTGAGAGAAGGCTGCCAACCCGGAGTTCGGAGCACATCCCTGGTTATCTAGACTCGACTGGTGGGAAACTACCTGCTAGCTCAATTGCCAAGCACCTGTTCGACTACACCATGTGCCAAAACCTACAAGAAGCATTCAAATGTCTTGGCAGGCAAAGTAATCTTAACATTCAAAGGTGCGCCATCCGGCGTCTAAAGGTAAATCTATGCAAGTAACTAGAAATTGTAGCCAATCTTGCTCTGCCAAGATAAGGTGTGATTTCCCCTGTCGAGGCACTGCCACAACAGGTTCTCGATTTTCGTTATCGTTTCCTTTTCAAAACTGATAGTTTCAAGTTTTCACTATTAGTTTGTACGCGGCTGAATGAGAATACCCGAAATACACTGAATACAGTATGTCACGTTAACTGAATTGTTTTTCCTTCTTGCACTTTTAAACTACACTTACAGATTGCGCAAAATCTGCACTAGGGGATAGGACTATGCAGTCAATGATTTCGTAGCTTGTAGATTATAGATGGGCTCTATATATACGCACTGACTTCTGTTGTAGGTTTGTCATCGATATAAACAGGCAGTGTGACTGAATCAGCATCGGAGTTTCACTAAAAATGAATAATTTACTTATGATTGCAACAAAGCTATTGAATGCTCTAGTGAAAATATTTCAGTATAGGATCCATGTTAACGTACACTGCGCTGCAAGGAAACCGATACTGTACGGAACCCATTCTATTTGTTTGGTGTCAAGATTTAAATCAGGGAATGATTGGCGGCTTTCGAATCCGGATTTGCTTGACACTGTGGTCTCCATAGAACAGTCACAGGAGGCCTACCGTGGGACAATGGGTGGCTTGCACTGCACCACCCACAGCTCCATCCACACACCCCATATCCAGTGTAAACCCGAAGGAATAAGACCGGGAGGCATGTGGATGGGAGCCACGTTTCATCAACGGAGTCGGCCCACACTCCTTCAACATGCACAGCAGCAGCATTTCTGTCTATGTATGTGAGAAATGATGCGTACCAGATGTAAACAAGGGGGTGGCCAGGTCGCAGTGCGCTCCCCTTTGGATGGAACCACTTTTGAGTTTACCACAGCCACGAGGACCGTGCACCATGTCATCTCCACCAACCATTCACAGTCTCCTGAAACCAGTAATCGAGGTGGCGGATGTTGGAGAGATAGGCAACTTGTCAAAAATCACATCAAGCGAAGGCACACCGGGGATATCAAACAACCAACATTGACACAGAGTATACAGCAGAATAACAGACTGGAGCAAACCGAATAAAGTGGAATGCCTTTTATCCAGCTTGAAGAGCTCTTATTTTACGTGTGATTTGGTTTAGCCCAACCGCGGTGAAGAAGCATCATGAATGCAACCTCAGCATCAGTGAATAGGGGGGGGTAAATAAGCACAATAGTTATGTCACGGAAAAACAACACGCTTAATACTTTCCGTAAGTGCACAGTGAGAGCAAGATGAATGTATACAGAAAATGGGGTGGGTAACGGTAGACACACACGGCAATTTTTATGTGTAGGTACAGTTCTTTTGTATTGTCCAATGTCTCGGTAATTTTGGCTAACGCATGCAACGTAGGGAGTGTAATACGTCATTAGAACGAAATTAGAAATCGGCTAACGTAGGAACGGAAACGGTAGGAATGCAGAAAAGGTTCCAATGCTGCGATACCCGAATGGGTTAAAAGTGCCGACGACGTTTCAACCGGTTATCTTGTGTCGCCAACTTTAACACGTGGATGGGTTTCAATAAACGCCGGTTTGGGTGGCTAGGATCCTTGAGGATCTGATACATCAATACGACATTAACTAGCAGACAACGATAGTGTCCGCTGAAAACACCTAGGGCTTTTAGCCTAAACTGTCAACGGAGGTGGAGCGAACCATTCACATTTTCCCACCATCCCTTGTGGCTTCTCAAGAGCAAAGATGGCATTCTTTTGCTAATAGTGCCGCACTTGGATGGTGTATTCTACATGTGGCTTCAGCAATACCTTGAACTTTGGCTAAAAGAAGTTAGGACCAAACTGCCAAACACTCCACAGTAGGCGAAAGTGTAGGCTGTCTTTCTCAGTCTGTCTTAAACATCCGAGATCATCTTACACGAACAACCAATGATCAGGTGCATGGAAAGTGCGCTGCAAAACGTTTTCTCTCAGACTAGCTTTGTCGTTTTTATAGCTGTATATATATATATATATATATATATTTGTATAATTGCATCATTTAATCAGGTTGAAATCAAGCATCAAGCCCTGTTAAGAGCACCTTGTGTGCAGTCACTTCCATGCGCTCACAATCCATTCGTTGTCATCATTTGGACATATTTTCATTGTTAGTAGAATAGAGTTATGCCGAAAGTTCGCGCACCGAGTGCCAGCAGGGTGGAAACTGACCTACGCAATAATAATAAGTAACCAAGTCAGGGGCATGCGGCAATGAAGAAGACGGTCATAACACGCTGTTGGACATGAACTGAAACCGACCAGGTCATAAAGCTCTCAATCAGTCGGAAACAGTGCATGATCTATACATAAAATCAAATACCGTCTGACAGAATCCAGGCATTTTCCATGTAAGCGCTGTTAAAAAAGGCTATTGGACATAAATTCCACTTCCCCAGAGGAGGACGCGCGGTTTTCTCTTCTTCCGTTCTAAGTTCAGAAGATCCAGCTTCCTGTTTTCACCAATCGGGAAAACAGATGCACCTCGCGGACTGTAAAATTGTACAATCTTTCAGAGTTGTCTACTCTGGTTACCAGGTAGAATAGACGTGAGAGTTCGTCTAATCGCAGTACCCAGTTCAATGGATTTCGCATGCAGCAAATTAATACGATATAAACAAGCAAATTCGATTAATAGAATTACTTATGCGTAAACCGTCATCCATCCTACGGATATATTCAGATACATAACTCATTCAACCGTGCAATAGAGTGTGTTACGAGCTTAGGAACAATTGCTTGACAAGTTCATTGGGAAAGTCAGAATTAGAAATAAATCATCGCGACACATCGAAAAGCGCATTGGTGGAGTTCCTGTAAGTTGGACGACTGCTTTTCGGGGTGCTACAGTCAGGAACCCCTGATTTTGTCATCAACGGAAACAATATCACCAAAACTCTTCAGTGGATTTCATCATGTTACTAAAAGGAGAAAATAACCAAGGACAGCACAACTTGATCTGATGAATCTAAGATTACAACAGCAACTACATTATATGGTTCTATATAACAGTAAAGATAATTCAAAATTAAATCGATTTTGGTAACAAGCCAACATTCGTTTACTTAGACTTGCGAAGCTGAGTATTTTACGGGCAAGAAATCATGATAAAGCTTTGTTTCCTAGCGAAGCACAAGCTGATATTGCGTACAGATTTTGTCTGTAAGCATATTGTGCTAGTTTTCAAAATGTGTTTAAAGCCTTTTATTTTTATCATAACCTCAAAAACCACAGTGAGGAACACATAACGTCTTGTCTACACCGAGCAGCACACTTTCTAGGCTGTCAACATTCTTCTCAATCAGACCCAGTTTGCTACTGTTCTGCTGAACAGATCTCTACTTGTCAGAATCGACTGACCTTGCACCCAATGAGTTGCAATTGACTACTGCGTTAGTTACATAGTTAGAAGAGAGGTAACATTGGAATGTCGACTGAGGTTACAGCTACCCTAGTGGGTTCTACGCGCGACCGCGTAGCAATCAAGCATGCTTTATCCGTGGGCACTGTTAAATGTCCGTCACCGGATTGAGGCCAACGCGTTTTCAGCTAGTTGCTACATCATCTTCAGTCCGGCTTCCTCATGCTTACCGGAATCTGACCCCCCAAGTCGGATGAAAGCGGCGTATTGTGCTTAAGGGTAAACATCCGTCAGCCCTAAGTTACACTGGAGGCAAGGAAGGGACATCATTCTCATGTTGTTTGCCCGCGTTTGTGTTTGTAAGGAATTGTACATACATTTATAGGTAGAACCAAACCACATCTAGGCGCAGTGAGATAGCTGTCACACGTCCGGTAAAGCAATGTATGGCCGTTGCATGCTTTCAGGAATCGTTAACACTGAGTATTCTAGCATATTCCTGTGAGGTCGGAAACCGCAACTAGACTCTTGCTGGCCTGTTGTTGAGAACACCTAGCTAGGGAGCACAGTAATGGACATCGAGAATAAAGTACTAGATGTGACATAGGATCGATTACAATCCACTAACCTGCACATTACTGCCGTGCTGGAGACAGGGTAGCTCCCTCACCACAAAAGATTGAATGGAACGTACAAAGCATTTCCGGGCGTGTAATGGCTGTCTGAGTCTAGATTTGACGAACTGCTCTATCCCGGAATAAACGTATGATCGAATAGGCATTCATAACTTTGTGGGGTTTAAAAAGACAAATCCGTATTTCTAAAGTATTGCACTGCGGAATGAAGAATGTCTTTATCAAGAGTTAAACCCATGCACAATACGTTTTTTCAACCACCGATCTGTACACGAAACCATTAAACTATACTACCGAAGTCCTCCCCACTCCCCTGTACTCAGAATGCGGGCCATTTTGCTTATAATGACAAACGTTAATTGGCGGCCTACTTATGGTAAGTTAGTCGCCTGGTGTGGGGGCTACCTTGTGCTCTGTACAGTAGTAACGTGCCAGTCATAAATAGTGAGCAGCGCAATATCACATCTGGTACCTTACTCATGACTGTCGTTACCGTCCCCGTATTCTACTGGTCCTCGCTGCGTTAATAGCATAGTACTGTTAGTCGTTTTATTCGCCTATTCATTTTTACTGCAGCCCAGCCTTTGTTTTTATTCTCCTAGGGCGCATCAAGACAACTAACACAAACTGGCTACATACGTGTAGGGGGTTCAGGCTTTACAAAGACCAGGTGAAATGTGCTCCGTTTGAAGATTCAAAAAATAAAAACACGACCGTACAGCGCATTTTGTCGTTTGTGATGGAGTTTCAACAGTAGTAATGTAACTTATGCTCTTACAGTGCCCTTTTATAATCAGATATATATACTTGTGTGGGTTCGTTAATAGCATGTTTACATTCACTTAACTTATTCTACTACATCTTGTATTCCCAACTGTATTCACCGACTAACGGATGGGCTGATGTACGGCACTTGCCAACCGGTGTATGCAAATTCATATTCTTCGTTTCAAACGTTACATCTGTTACCCCACTAAAACATGTTGCGCAGCACATGACGAAATGAATTTCGCACCTCCAAATCTTCTTCACAGTCGGATGTCATCTCAAGTGGCAACTTGATTGTGACACACACTGATAGTTTTCATGCCCTAGTGAACGAGTGATCATACAATACGTAAATCGCTTTCGGAGATTTCGAGTGACAGTTCCTTCATAGTGAAGCAGTACATGGAAAAGTAGAGGACAAGCCTTCATACGTTGCATGATTGGTTAAAGACTGAGAAGGCGCTAACGGAAATTCCAGAGCAGCAGACAGAGAAATTCTGGTGTATAGCACATTCGCTCTACAAACCCAGCGTCGTTTCACCATGGGGTAAAGACTAGCAGGAATAACCCCCGAATTTATGTATTCCGATTCAATTAAATAACATTGTTTCAAAAAAGACAGCTGATGATTCATTAGTTGTCTATAAACGTTAGTCGCTCTCTGATTCAGTGTCGCCAATTTAGTTGGTAGCCGCAGATGAAAGATCACAAGACGTAATTGTCTCTCGCTCGTCAAATTAGTGAGTTATTTTCAGTTTCTCTGTTTGTTAATTGTTCACGTTATATTTGTATACTCAACAGGAAGCACTAGTCTGGCTTAGATATTCGCGCGTCTGACAAATGGTAAGTAAAAATTTTTTAAATTCAACAATTGCCATATATGGCACAATACAACAAAGGTATTTATCGAATACCACGTCTCTGTCTTAACGCGAGTAATAGACGATGACCTCGTCACCGTTGTGAACACCGTCTACCTTGATGGGGACAAACCCGCAACTGAGTATTTGTCTCCCAAAGCTGTGCCATTTAATCTTCAGCAAATTAAGTCAAAAGAGTCTGCAAATCGCGTACTCGTCTAGAGCATAATATTTTTGTTTGATAAACGAGTGGGCTAACTAAATGACTGTGCATCAGTAATAATACTGCTGCATAACCATGTTTCGTTAAAATTGGAGGAATGGTAAATCAAAAATGCCAAACTTCGTAAAGTTTGTTCTGTAGAAAAATTACGCTCAGCGCTCTCAATTAGTATATGTCGTTGTATCGCTCGAAACCTGCTTCATAACTGTTCCGCTTTCGGTGTTAACTTTATACTATGAGGTTTGTATCATAGAATTTGTAGACTTCATTATTTCAAATGCACTTTTGTTGGAACTAGGTACATTTCATAATAATAATAATTTTTATATTATTTGAGGCCTTTGTTTTTGTTCTAACATAGAACATCATTTTCTAAGCAAAAATGCGCGAGTAAAATGCACTATCAGTTCACTTAGCAAAAGAATGCTAAAAAGAGACTGTGACCCACCAAATTGCGAGTGCGAATCCTTTGAGTTTTTCAGAGATTATCATAAAAATTAATCAAACATTGCATGGATTCCGACTGTCGGATAAATGGACGCACAATTACGTTCGCTTCAAATATGATACCAACTTCAAGTCAGGAATTGCTTCTCTGTCTGCTTGTAACATTTTCCCAACGCGAGTGATTTGATGTTATAAAAACACCAGATAGAAATCATTGAATCCTAAATTAGCAGGGCAATCATTTTACGAGTGACTAATAAAAGCATGAGGAACAGAAAATCATAGGGATTGCATTATTGGAAATATCCACTAGTAGTTGGGAGGGATTCAGGAAAGGAACCACGGCAAAGACTCTATATTCCTTGCGAATTAACGTTGCGAACAACTTTATTTATGTAGAACAAATGAAGCTAGTACGACGCTAAGAAAAATATCATGGATAGAGGCACTACTGTATCAAGCAAATACAATGTCTTTTATTCATCCCAATCGTTTCGAATCCACCTGACATTGACCTTCATTTGTTCAAAATCTCTGGTTAATTCCCACCCGTTTGCGTTACCGGAGATCGTACTAATTTTGTTATCTGACACGCTAGCAAGATCTGTCATTGATCCTTTAGTAGAAATGTTCACAAATTCTTGCCTCTTCCCTGCTGCCATGCTGTTTAATGTCCTAAAAACTCTCGAGTTTGGAACAACCTAGGTGATGTCCACAAAGCAATGTCTGAAGAGTCTTTTCAACTCAGCGCCGTAGGTTCCACATCTATTACCTTTCACTGTTTACATTTTGAGCATTGATCAAATTTGCTCCAGAGGGAACGCCTTAATTCTCATTATTAATTTTATTAAGAGCAAATAGAAAATCTTTTACATAATAGTCTCAGTCACATCGGGCTTCAACCGCTCGCAATTTTATCTGCCGTCACCAGACAAGTATCCACGTATATCCGACGGATGTATCTGCAAAACTACGAAAGCAGTGCAAGGAAAACGCAACTGTTGAAGGAAAATTTTAATGTCAAAGTAAAACCACACCATCAATTTTCAGTCATTTTCATTTGCTGCGCAATGCAGGTACCAATGCAGTATAATCTGTCGAATAAAAGGAGTTAATGAGTGATCGTCGTCTAAATTATTTCATAACCGATCATACAACTTGAATGATTCAAAACCTACTAAACATATCCCTAGATATATTGAGTTCCAAAAACATTTTATTTTACTCTAAACTAAGGCAAATCTTGGCGATTACAACACTTCGCAAACGCCATGGGGACATCCAGACTTTAAGCAAAATGCCATCCTGCACAGAAGACGCAAAAGAGTCTGCTAACCCACCAATGTCAAGCTTAGACCTTGGTTATAATGTAGCATTTTTCAAATATCTTGATGAGTGTCTTCATTAGGATATAGCAGCAACACACCTTTTGTATCTTCAATGATTTTACTTTGATATCTACTCTGTTTTCGGTGTACTGGCTAAATACGTTGAACACCAGCGGAAGCACAACGCCAAGCTATGTTTCTCCTGATGCGGTAACCATGTAGGACATCTAACTTGTTTAGATGGAGCCGTCAATGGTTGAATTTTTGTGTATCTTATCATTTGTCTGCAGGGAGTACACTGAGACATAGAGATTCGCTTTTGTGCGCCAAATTATGTTTGGCTGGTCAGGCTGATTAACCATCAAACCATCGCTAGAGAGTTGCAACTACATTAACCCATGGTCGTGATAAATAAGGAACTTGAATCCTCCGGAAATCTGACGAATAATTGTTTGCCTCATAAATGCTTACTTCACAGGACCTGGTGTCTAGTATTAAGATAGCGAATCGCAATGCATCCAGCACATTTGGTTCATGGATGCCGCACGATGGTCACAAGCCATAAAAAGTAATACATCAGCAACAGACCTGCAATATATTTTCGCCGGCAAGATTGCAGTAGTAGGTTATTGCTAAGAAATATGTTATCTAATCGGCACCAGAGCTGAGAAATTCATTAGTTGTTTCTTCTTTAGGGTTTGATTAATCATGTTTCTATATACGTTACCGAACTGGCACATGCAATTCTAGTATAGCCTGTAACATGTGACATTAAGAGCCACTGTCCAGCTTGAATTTATGATAATGTTAAACAATATGGTTGAGGTATTTAATAAAATTAGTCAAAGAATAGAAGATCTCGGAATTACGTCCTCGGAAAAAAGGAAAAACGTGAGAAAAGCTTATCGCGGTCTCAGAAAATTAGCTACAAGTGAAGATTAATTAATGCGTCTGAATATGACGTATGATAGATAGAACATATGAAGATCAACCCTCAGGATTTCTTTGCATTCATAAACAAGGCTAACAGATTTAGGCTAGGCGCAAATTTTGTGTGCATTTCATGGATCTTGAAACCGCTAAGTATCCTTGAAGCCTGGCGTTAAATGAAGAATGCACAAGACTTGATTTTCCTGGGTGATCCTGATAGTGAGCCAATCAGATGTACCACAAGCATAAAACTTATATTTATATGAGGAATCCTTCCGTACAAGTATCCCCTTTATAATTCACTTCCAAGCTGTAATCATGACACTATACTTTATAATGTGACTACTGAATCATCTGTGACATCAAGCATAACGCTAATACCCATTCGTAGCCTCCTTCTATTTAACTGAAACGCATACAACGAAGGTCGGTGTATCATGAACTCTAACACGTAATTTTCAACACATAACTCTGCAGTAACTGGTCCTATGTGTAAATGTACTGGCATCTGTTGTATGCAGCAATACCTATGTTCAGGCTGGTGTACACAAGTTTTATAACAAATCTGCAACCTTACTGTAGAAACCTAAAGCATTATACTGCAGGATCTACAGTTTTGCTGCCCTGCTACGAGTGCACGAGGCTCCATTGTATCTACGTCGTTTAACTGAAGCAACAAAATCAGTGAAGATAGTCGAGCACTTAGAAATCTTGAAAATGCACGCACGTTAATGTGGCTACTAAGAAAAAGAAACCCTAAGCCTTACTTGCAATATAAAACACTTACGTTAAAGCGTGGACTGTTGCGCGCCAAGTAGAGTTAAAATGCAAGTAGCTCAATCTATGTTTACCTGTTCCGTTGTCATTGCCAATCAGCTGTCACGCCGCCAAATGACAAGATTAACAAACGAACTACTTCGCAACAATATTTTGATTTAGAGAACGGTGCAGAAAGTTATTATGCCCATAAGTCATTAAATCGTCCTGGCCCAGATGGCACCGACCTTGCCTGAAATGGCTCAGTGGATAAAGTCTCTCTGTTGTAATTAGGTTTTCTTACCCTGTCATTAAACACTGGCCACTGACCGTCTGCGGAAAAATTTCATAATTATGCGGAAAAGAATGGCAGTCATGCGATCGAATGTCGAGTTATCGGCCGATATACCATAATTTGCTCACGATAAAGCCTTTGAAATAATCGTCAAGAACCAAGTAGCAATTCTTGCTAGACAAAGCCTATTCAGCAGCTCCCAACATAGTTTCACTAAACTTTATTGTGCCACAACCTAATTGCAATTCCTTGGTCCTTTTACAGCTTGATGGTGGCATAACCATTACGATCCCTCTTCAGGATATAGGAAAACATTTGACCGCATACCGCAAAACCACTGTTGACAGTGTCGGAGTCTTCTGGCATCAGTACTTTTCCATTGAGCTGATTCGATTCACACCTAAATGATGGAACACAAGAGTACGGATATGTTAAGGCTGTTCTTCTTCCGGGATTGTCAATATTGGTGTTGTTTAGTTGGGCATATTTGGTCCATTAGTTTTCTTTATTTACGCAAAAATAAACGTAATCACGCTAAACACAGGTACCCATTATATTTCCGGACGACATCATTCCAGTGTAATCCCTTATATATGAAAAATTGGAACTAAGCATACATTTGTAATCGAGGACTTTCCATAAATAAACATTTGCAGCGAAAGGTGATCTATGAGGTTTCCGGCAATAAATGGACAAACTCTGCCACAGATGCATTTTGCCAGAAGGATACATCACTCGTACTGGTATTCCAATCCCAACTGCATATCACTTTCAGAACTTTGGAATTCGATCCTCTGGCAGCTATCCACACACATCATGCATAAAGTAGCGAAAGCGAAGCAACTAATAAGCTACACCAATAGATCAATTTCACTACTCTAAATACGGGTTGAATCATGCAAAATCATGATGCGACGCTACCTAGAGTAATGATACATCATATATAGCCACCTACGCAAGACAGATAGGAATGTTTTGGAAAAGTTTAGTGCTTATTTTCCAAACTCAGCATGAACTGCTCATAAAAGTTTGCATATGAGGAACCATGTTCTCATGTCCAGCTCGATGTATACTAAGTTTGACAAGTAGAAAGCATTCTCACTTTTCTTTACAACGCAAAATATTTGCATATTCAAAAGCAGTAAGGCTGTCGCTTTACAAATTGTCCTACATCTTTCACTCGTAATGTAATAGGATTTTTACCATTTCTGAAGCCTAGTCTATGTATCCGCTTAATTTTCTTACTGTCGAGACACGCCCATCCTTGAAATTAGCTAACGTTGCAGGTAATGACTACCGACAGTCTATTTTTACTTAGATCGCATTGAGACACTTTTCTTTTCGTTGTAAATTTTGGTCAAAGTTTTCGAGCTTCAGCTATCAATGAGTGCACTAATGGACACCGGCGGGAAAAGCAAGAATTGTTTACTAATATTCAATTTCTTATTGTATATTCGAAAATCCATTGCACCACTGATCTATACTGATCACAAATTCACACATGAAAAGCTGAGGAAATTCGCCGCACAAACAATCGTTGGTGAGGTATCCCGCCAAAAGGAAATTAAAAAAGGTATGAGTAATTTTCATTTATAAATATTACAAAAGAATTATGACAATTCTCATTTTCCTTTGTGCTGTATGAGCCAATTCGGTCGGTCACAAATAGCTTTAATAAATCTCCTGTTAGCTTCTAGTTTACCGTCTTGATGCGGCTAAAACCGTACCGGCTTGATGTGGTACAGTAATGGAGATCACCTAGTTGAACGACTGCCATATGCATTGTGTAGCTTCGACTGCTAACTGCTCGAAAGAAATATAGTCAGCAGACGTCTCCTATATCAGGTAACTTTCTTGGGCAGTTTGTAAACGACACGTTGACAATTGTTGAAGTAATGATGCCTCCATTAATTACTATAAATTTTCGGTCACATGGATTTTATTCAAATAATGCGTGATTATTTCTCTGAATATGTAAGCTAGAAAACATTTCATTCATTAAAAACAGAATGAAATCACACAGGACTATTTTACACGTATCACGATTTGGCATTCAAGGTGCAGCATGTCAGGCTGGAAATGTCAGTCGAATGAGCAGTGAAGCCACCACTCGAAATGCATTCGTGTGCCCATTCAATGTAGGAAGGCCCACGCATGTGATCGAGTCACCTGTGGCAAGGCGATTGCAGTTTAGAGTAATTTATGTCGTTATTTAGATAAACGGAGAGGCCAATTAGAAGTCTCATATGAATTGCCTGGAGGAACAGTTATTGAAGCGAACTTCCGATGTAAGTAATTTTTGGGTGTACCAAAAGGTTGTATGAAACTGTTCAGTGGAAAGCGCAGAGTCAGTAACATTAACGAGCGGTTGGGTATCCCCAGAATACTGTCCGACCGAGTAATTCAAATCGGTATACTTAATTTTCACTTCCTGTTGAATAAACAAAGCAAGTTTAGTAGATTTGACAGAGGCGCAAACACATCCTCTGTGCGCTGCAAAGGCTGTTGGCTAAAATCAAATTCCATAATGCATGAGGTTGCAGTAACCGTAGCTTCTCTTCATAGATTTCCAGGAACAATGTAACGACTTTACACGGGCCCTTCACATCATGCGTGGAACAAATTCCGCAAATCGCCAACCGTGGAAGGTTTCCTACACTAACTGAAGTTATTCGTGAAATGTTTCTAACTTGTTTACTGTTGAAATGTTAGTATTCAAAGATAAATGCTAGTTATGGGACGCTTTTCCAGAAAAGTTTGAGTTTGCACAAAGTCATGTTGAATCCCAGAACTGACGCAGCACAAACTTCGCCGCAAGGAAACACCGAAATTAATTCATATCATGAAATAAGCAACTATAGAAGACAGTCACGGTTTATGTTTCACTAGCTGTTCCAGAAACACAGCTATCGCAAATCATGAAGGTAGCGATTTATGTGCTTTATACATCATATTATTTAAGTGCTTACCGATTTAATGAGGTCGGCGCATATCGGTACTAATAACGGAACTGGCGAAACATTCATTCTTTCCTTAGTAACAAATTATATCCTTAGTCACAATTGGTTTATTATTTTTCTATACTGGACGCTTGATTTTCATCTGTGACTCAGGTGTGTGACTCTCACGGAGAATATGGGGCATTTTCTCCGTGAGATAATAACAGCTAACAACTGAACTTATCCTTTGACGTGAAAAACCCTAGCAGTTGGACACAGCAGTGATCGATCATAAAAGTGATATAGATTCGGTAGATAAGTTAGGGGGTTGATGGGAACTAATTCACAGGGTTACTATTTGTACCTTGTAATTCGAGCACTCATACCAGTGTGACGTGCATTAATGCATTTGTGGTAACCATAGGTAATCCATGAGAAGGTTTTAATAATGTAAAAACTTATTACTTCTGTATAAGTAAGTAAAGAAGCGGAACATAACGCGACGGTGAATAAAACAGACAAGCCACCTGGTCTGATCAATAGTTACAATGTAAGCAGATGGTCTAAAAGCTTTTTGAGTTTTACCAAGTAATTCTCAGATAAGCTTCGCGGTGTTGGGTTGATTAAAAATAATAAAAATGTAGCAAGTAGAGCGTAGGAATAGATAGATAAAGTCAGCAGTTCAAGTAAATTAATATGGCCATACCTAGAACCGTCGTTTGGAGACTTGCTGTCAAGCCGGTTTGTCCTTTGAGGGGTTTAATCCACACCTCTACAACTCATGTGTCCATTTGCTGATGTGGCTTAAAGTCAACTGAGCCGGCATCGTGCTGAATCCATTTTTAGCAGCCGTTGGAAGTAATAGGCTGTCAGCTATCATATTTGGTTGTTTTACACGCTGTTATCTGCAAAGTAGACCGTCATTATGCCGATATTGCTGAAGGCCAAGTGGATTAACACCATATTAACTCATCTTCTGGGCTGCTGTGATAGGTGCGAAGATAGGCAGTCTAGTCATTCAGTCCGTCCCAACTACCAACTTATTTGCGTCTAGCATCTTTTTATTTCTCGTCAGCATTTCTGTGACATTTCACGTTGCATGTGCATTAGCATTAGCTCGCATGCTCTCATCCTCACTTCAGGAGTCGGGCCCAGTCATGAACAACCTTGAAAATGAAGGAAAACTAAGAAATTGCATGAAAAATACAACGAGTAAATGTTCTCTGCAGCTGTGCATTGAGATACATTCTAGTAGTTTTCTGATGCAGTTCGTACAAGCCGTCGAAGAGTGCAAGTAAGCTTTTCAAGTTTAGCTCTTGGAAGAATGCGGGTTGTTCTTTTAAGTGAGACCAATCGAACAGAATAGTAATTAAAATGTATTGAGTTGGCACAGCGCGGAAAATGGCAGTGTATACCTGATTATTGGCTTCCTGGAAAGAATCGCAAATAGTTCCCAATGCGGTACGAATGCAAAGCAATGAAATTAAATAAACAGAGCAACGTTTTCTTGGTAAGCTAAAATGTAATGTTTCATGTATAACTCGCAATAGTAGAAAAACACAAATTAATGCCATTGCTAACCGTAGGGTAATCGGATAGTCTGAGAATGCAAATCATATCCATCTTGCTTCAATTTCATAAAAATGGCTTCGAAAAGGAGTTCGATTATTATGGGTAATATACTAGCAATTCAAGCCAATTTTGGATGGTAAGCCAGGGCAAATAGATAAGTGATCTTCCTGCGTACCGTGATGTGTGCATCACCACACATTATTTTAGTATTGGCCGATTATCTAAACATGAGCACTACGTATGTAATGATCTGGCTCTACTCAAACACAACCTCTGGCACTGATCAGAATAAGTCAGTCACGTTAACAACTTATTGATAAACTGTTATTACCGGTTAAGTCATAATAGGTAAAAAGGTAAACTGCGCTGCGCTTCGTGAGACATATTCAACGCAATGATCACAGTTCTTCTTATCGCCTGGGTGTTCAAGCCTGCGAATCGCAAGTGCAACATTAATCGCATTCGGCCTAAGCTGATCTATTATCGAATGATCTAACTATGTTCTTGTGTGCTTGCCCACCGAGACGTCTGTTGCTCCATCCGCCTCATTTGCCAAAATTGATTTTAGTACACAGTATCAGTTCGTTTTCCAAGGTACTTTAGGCTCAATTCATATGATGGAAAACTGGCTATGGGCTGTTGTTTGAGTGGCAGCCAAGGATGAGCAGAAAACACGAATCGAGTTACCTTATGTTTGTTCGTAAATCCCACACAAGTATTCCGCACACACCTCTTCATTGCAAAGCGTTTGTCTGCGATTAATTATCCAACTTCCGCAGTAAATCTTTTTCATCCTGACTGTCCTATCGCTGCCCACTTTGTCTTTGATCGGGCAGCCAAATCTCAGTGCTCTTCCTTAACCTAGTCTCATCTGACTAGTCTGCTTCTCTGTGACCTCTTCCAGACCACCGGGAGGTTAACGGTCTAGACTCTGTAGACCGAAAGCAGCTTATTCCCTCAAGGATCTGCTGAACTTGCTCATCCATTGTCGAAACAGCCTCTTCCTTCTCTTTCCTACCCTTACTGCTGATCCACTCTATTTTCTTTCCATTTTATCTTTCCGACTCAATCTCAATGCACCGACTAACAAGTGTCGTCTGATCGGTCTCCCTCACTTCGTGAAGCTTGCCTGACCTAATCACCCCTGTATAATATAGCCTCTTCGATATTTAACCCGTCAATTTCCGCTTTCACCCCACAATTCTTTTCACCACAATTGTAAGACCCAATCTCCGTTTGTCGACTAAACTATTCTTATCTGAACGGTCTTTTACACTCCTACTACTTCCGGATGACAGTGCCATTTCCGACCAGGGTCTGACAGCGACTTCGCTCTCTTCCACTTACGTCTATCCTCTTTTTGCTTTTTACTTTCCTCTTATTCATGGCCTTCTCTGTCATTTCGCTCCATATTTCTTCCCACGGCTTACACTGATTGCGCCGAACCGGGTTATCCTCGTGCGTATGGTCTCCTCCGCTCCGACCTCGCTGATGATTACTGGCCGCACTCGAAACATTGCTAAGTGTTTCTTGAATTTTGCTTCCATCATTATGCTCACTTACCTCTTTTCACATGCCTCTGCTCTTTACCTTATGTTCGCATCTGCCTATTAGTGTGACCGTACGTTGGATAACGACTCCCAATGCATGGCAGTTTTGGCCCTCTCTGACCCTTTCCTCTAGATTCTGACGGCTTTTGGACCATGGAATTATGAACGCATTAGCGTAATTACTCTTACGAATTACTCTTCGCACTGCCGTCCGCATTCATGCGCTCCCAGCTGATTCTTTGAATTTCCTTTTCCTCTTGGAACGTTGCTTTACCTATGTTGCTCCCGCATTCGGTATCAACCTAGTTGTCCTTAGTTTCACCTAAGATGCCTCTCGCATTTGGACTGCTGTCATCAACATCGGTTTACATGTTTCTCTCCAATAATCGTATTATGCGCTCAACTTTTGTCAACACGCTTTATTATATCGGGCAATTGACGCTGCGCGTGTAGAACCTTCTTCCTACCTAGTACTTGTAGCCTGAGTCACACCAGCCACGTGATGTATAGAACGCGCTTGCAGATCATGTACACTAAACAAAAGTACACAAGTTTTAATGTATCATAGGCACCGTTGCGCGCCACCAGTCTGTGTTAGTGTTTCTTGATTCATTGCTGTCTCTCTGTTTGGCTGCCTCTTGTCAGTTGCCCGTATTTTCCCGAGATTTCCACAGTTACATCCTCCAAAACAAGAAGGTTTATCCACTGGGACAGGTCGACCCATCCTCAATAGCCAGGTGGTATAAACGTTTGATCCTTTCTCTAGGAGATGAAGAACCCACATCGTTCCAAATGGAGCTCTTTCCGCCATGCGGGAGATGCTACCTTTACGGGTCTAAACAAATGGGTTTAGCTCGCCTCACACTCACAGTAGAACAATTTGCTCACCTGGAATAATATATTTATATGGATCCCCTGTTCCACAACCGAAGATAAACAATGCTGGCGTGATTACCTTCATTGCCTCAAACATTCCGATGCTCCAGTCACCTAGAGCTTTTCTGATGTCATTTCACGGACAGCGTTGCGCTCTTATAAGTGGCTTTTCCGACGACCTTCCATGGAGTTTTCACTTGGCCATGGAGACAACCACACACTTGAAGGAATTCCGGATCCACTTTGCGCAGTATGGTACTTTCGCCTGTTGTGGACATATTCAGCCACAAAAAACAACTGCACTCACCGTCCACATGACATGTCCAGCGTGGATAGCTGGACACGGTTTGCGAGCCGGACAAGAATATGATAGAAAAGGCCGGCCTCCATTAACAATGTGTTGACTCATCTGCATCATTATCATTCGAGTCTGCGACCCTTTTACATCATTGACCAGCTTCAACGAGCACTGCCGGATCATTACTAGGCCATTCGGCCAACCAAGGAAGAATTTCGGCTGTCAACCGACTGCGAATAATAGAGTGCAAAATCGGTCTATACATTGCATATATAACTAGCACTACTGTTCAACGGAAGCTAAGGCAGTGTTCAAGCACGTGGTGGGTTTTCGCCTGGCAAACGTTCTCCCTATAAAAACCTACGAATGTCCGCTTAACAACACTGCAACGTGGTGGATGTGACTCGCCACAAAATAACGTCACAGCTAATCATCTCACACTGACGCAGTCCTCAGCCTTCTACATCCAACCTGGGCAACTGGTTTCACTATGAAGAATGCCTTGATGAAGCACAGATCATCCCGACTTCGTCATGGTCACTGATTGCACCAAAACCTTGTTTGGGCTCCTGTGCTCATGAATCAATACATGGCGAAATTACCCCCAACTTGCATCTTGAAGCAACAGTTATGACTGATTTTTGCGCGCCACTGCGCCATCATGTTGCTTGGTCTGACTATTACCTGACAGTTTGCTCACTCTTATGGGCTACCTCTTTTCGTTTATTCTTTTCATTAAAAGGAAGTGTTTTACTATTCCAAAGAAGCTATGCTTGTATGCATATTTGATCATGCCTTTGCAGGTGTGTCTCGTTTTACCGAGAATATACCAGTTATTTATTTAGTTATTTCCATTTCGATTGAATCGGGCAGCTTCACCCTAGTCTCTCAGTAACATCACGTGAAGCTGCTAGTCTCAATTCTCATTAATAATCGGTTGATGTACTAAAGCTAAAGAATTAAAT
>CALYDF020001927.1:0-14579 GCA_944474145.2 Dicrocoelium dendriticum
AAAACAGACAAAGGAGAACAAACATGGACCGTATGTAAATGAAATAATTAGCTGTGTATAAATAATTTTGGATAGCATCTTACGGCTTCTGCCTATTCATAAAAGTTGAAATAGCAGAAGAAAGCAAAAACCACATGGCTTTGCCTTTTTATTGAGGTCGTTTTACTAATATTTCCGTGTACGTCTTCCAATCTGTTTTCCAATGTCCATCTCGCAATGCACCTAGACTCTTGTTCCCGGAGGCCTGGATTCGGAGGCTATTGTACTTTGTGTCAGTTGAAGCTGCAATATGTTAGTTACTGACGATTCTGGCGGCATGCAGCGCCATGTCTGCAACTGATGTTATCACTAGCTATGCACAGACCTGAAGGTTGCTTTTTAGTTGTGCTAATTGCTGCAGCCGCCGGCAAGGCCACTCTGACTTTCGTAAGAAAGAGGAATAACTTGCTGCCCGGCTGCGAAAGGTAGAGGGTTGGTTTTCGATTCTCTCAGAACTTAACCGCAAATTTACTGCGCTCAGAACAACGCTTCCGGTCTGTAAAGACGTAAATTTGATCACCTACACAGAAGATAAACTTGTGACACTAACATTGTGTGGCTGCGGACCACAAAATTGAAGCTGCTTCGGACATCATATCTAACCCTACTCTAATCGATGTTGAATTGCTGGTACAAGGGTACATTGAAGTGAAGCAAGAAAGTCAGGTAACACCTGAGCTATCTGCTAAACGAGTAGTTGTATTCGTCTCGGCAGCGGAAAGAAGCCAATTATCGTTGCTTGACAAGCAGTCTGACAGTTGTGCAAAGAAAAAGCTTTCCAAACGCACTATTTGTCATTCGAATGTGTTGGACATCTCGACTGCCACTGATAAGGCAGGTTTTGACGTTTTGCTTGAATCTGCTCAAAGCGACAAAGCTTCAAGGGACGATGCTTTCATTATCAAGTAGCAAAACAAACCAGATCTACCATAAAACCTTACGGTGGATTCCATGACCCGAAAATTTAGACACCGACATACAATGCCGTTGCTGCATCATCTGAGTATATAAAGACTGTTCCATCACTAGTGGTGAAGCCACCTGCTCCAAGTCCCGAATCAAATACCCATGGATTAAGAACACCCCGTCGTGGTGATTCTTTCACGGACAGTGGCGTTATATTTCGTAAAGCGGATGAATCCACTGCTGTCCTGCCTGCTGAACGCATGTTGGACCACCCTCAGTGGTTTAAAATGTACGTAACTAATCTTCTCCCGCCTGCACTTTCTAGGCGTTCCTGTCAGAAAGCCGATTAGCTGGGTGAACGTCCTAGTTAATGCATCAAACCCTCGACTGCGGCTACTTCGTGTAATTCTCTTTAATTCGGAAGAACGCAACGCTCTCATGCGAGTTGTTTTTAAGCTGAGACGTACTAACATTAATGTTCAGCCGGGCATTTTGCTTGCCGGTATGCTGAAGCTACAGGTCATAAAGGACCTCAAAGCAGGCGAGCGGCTGATGAACATGGTCTCAAGTTGGTAGGTTCTCCGGTTGGTAGCCGGCGCTCAATTTCCGACTTACCAATGCCATGGCTGGACAAATTGAATACCTTAAGAAATTACTAAGCAAAGTTTACAGCCTAAGGAATAAGATGGGTGCGATAGCCCTCTTTTTAGGTAGAACTCACCCTGATATACTCGCATTCATTAAAATGTGGCTGTCACAGGACAACAATGACAGCGAAGTACATTTGCCCAACTACGTACTAGACAGATGTGATCACTTCGTTGGCAGACAAGGCGGGAGCGCTACGCTTAATGTTAGCTGTGAACTTGTAGTTTTACAGAAGTACATGTTTCAGTCGGCGGACAAAATGTCAAAGGTCTATCGGTAGTGCTTAGAATATCTTCGGCATAGCTTACAGTTTTACTTGTGTACAGAAGCCCTGGGAGTGCTTCCAAACAGGTGCATGACATTATTCATTCCGCAAAAACTTATTTGTTACTCTAGGGATTCAATCTACCAGAAGCTTGTTTTGAACATATTTATTGCAACTCGTCGAAGGTACTTACGGTGTATATCTTCTTGTTCTTACGCTACAAGTACCGCTGCATCAGTTCGCGGATTTAACCATTAAGGACAAGAACGCCCAATTACCTGACTATATTGGACCTTGTGTTTGCCATTTCACTAGAAGTTTTGGTGGCGTTAATTACGGTCCTCCCATGGGTTCCAGTGATCATGTTTGTATGCGCTTCAATTGTATGTTATCTAGATGCCACCCGACTACTCTAGTCCGAAAATATGGCACTCAGAATATCAGTAAATAAGAGCAAATATTCGGATTTTCATTGTGAGATGTCAGGTGACGGTACTGACCAGGTTGCATAGTATAAATTTAAGTTCTACCTCAGAGAAATCTGCGCTCCACTCATTCCACTTACAAGGAGAAAGGGCGCACAAATACATCCAACCTGGTTAGATTACTCTGGAAGTCATCTGTTCACAAAGAGGTCTAAATGTTGGCGGTCTTATCGAGATGCTCTATCCACCGATACTTATGAAAGGTACCTTAAGGCTAGAAAGTGGTGTGAACAACACCTAAAAACGCTCGGCTAAATTTAGAGAAAGGCCAGCAGACGAAGCTTTAGAAAATACAAAAAGATGCTTGGCATAAATAAAATGGTGCTGCGTTTTGAACACATCAATTCTAGTGTTGATGCGTGATGACCGTACTCATGTTCATAGGGATTATAGAAAGTTCTGCGTACTTAGTAGGCAATATTCAGCAGCGTTTGTAAGGGAAACATCTGTGACACGCGTTGAGCTGGTTTGCAGGATCCCAGAGGGTTCGGAGTTATCTGAATTTATTTTAGCCGTGACGGAGGTTAGTAAGCCGTTACAAAGGCTTGACCGTAGTAACTTTACTGGGCCTAATGTAATTCACGTAAACATTTGCATGAGTTGGCTGCGGAACTAAGTGGACAGCTGTCTACCATGTTTTATAAATACCTTCATAGCTGTGCACTAACTTTCGAATGGACGGAAGCTGTCATCGGTCGCATGTTCAAAAAGGAAGAGAGTAGTGTGCCTTCAAATAACAGTCTAATTTACTTTGACGTGTGCATTAGTCAAATTTCTAGAAACTGTTAAGAGATTCCGTGGAGTGTCAGCTGAGTAGGTTTATTCTACTTAGCGATGCACAACACGGATTCCGGAAGGGATATTCGTGTTTGATGTATCTATTTTCAGCTCGCGAAAGTTGGACGAATAGTGTGGATAACGTACATACACTGGAAGTGCCTTTCATCGGCTTTTCGAATTCAGTTGACAAGGTACGCTATTTGCGACTAGCGCAAATGCTGGCCTCGTACGGGTTATCTGGCCGCGCCCTTCATTGGGTGATTGCCTTGTTAGATGGTAAAGAACAATGTGTACGGGTAGGCCGTGTCCTATCGTATAGGCAATCCGTCCTTAACAGCGTGCCGATTTGCACGGTCGTCAAATCGCTGCTGTTCTCTATATACGTAAACGACCTACCCGCGGAGCTTGAGGTACTAAAGCAGCTATTTTCTGATTAACTGAACCTGTGGGATACTGTCGAGTTTCCTGGGGTTTCGAGGCTATTCAGCAATCCTTGGATATGCTTTAGGACTGGTCTGCTTTATGGGTACTGCCAATAAATCAGGCAGTGTACTACTTCATTGAAATTAGAGGGGGGTTTCCTCCTTTGAATTACTTGGTTGGTGAGTCGAACTCTCCAGTGGATCTAGCCAAGCTGATCAAGACGTTTTACAACATTCGACGATACACTCCGGCGACAACTCGAAGAAGGCCGCAAGCACATTTTTCCAAATGTGACGCATTTACGCGAGAGTGTTCGGCCTACGTTCAACCTCATCTGCAATGCTATTCTACGGTTGTTCACCCTGTTTCATCCAGGAAAAAAGGAACCTAGGGAGGGTTTCATGGGTGGGTATAAGGTTAGTTGAGGAATTACGGGGATAGGCGTACCCAGAGCGTCTAATTAATTCAGGAATGTACTCAATGTACTACCAAATGCTTATAGGAGAAATAATCCTAACCAACCGCGTCTTAACTGCTTTGGTCAGTCAAAGTTTATCTTAGCCATTCAGTCCCGCTAGATTGTCTGTTCTACGCGGTCATTCCGTGAAGCTGGACAAACCGCGGTCCGATTAGATTAGGGCGGAAATGTGGCTGCCACGCCGAGTCATCGAGCTCCGGAACATTTTTCCGAATTGTTAGCGAGAAATCTACGATAAAGGGGTTTGCGGGGCAAAAGCATGAAAGCTATCCCTTTCCTAAAGTAATTCACATCTTCAAACTTCCGTTTTCTTCTCTTTATATTTCTTCATACGTCGGCATTATCTGCATTATTGCAAGTGAACTTCCTTATTCGGTACCTTCAATTTATCATCCCAGTTTTTGCCTACTTTATTTGACTGCCACAACGGGGACTGCTAGGTCGGTAATGTGGACATTAACTGATTGGCTAGAGTACGATATGAGTGTTCCGTTTTAAATTCATCAAGAAATCTGAACACTTAATCTATTACCGGTTCAAGGATCCACTCAAGATAAAATATTCACGGGACGCTCCTACCGTTCCGATTCCACGCGAACTTATACAGTGCTTTATCCAAATATCCTTGTTTTATTAAACTCAACAGAAATTTGCGACTTAATACGAAATGTAATACCTAATCAAATCTATTGTTTATCTTGTAACCATATTTCCAAACATGTATGCCGCAATACGGAACAAAGTTTCTCCGCTTATACGTTTTCTTGTTGTAATCCGCTTGTGTGATTTCAAGGAGCCAACTAACACTTGCAGCTTCGAAATGCTTGTCTTATTTTATACGCAAGTACTCTTGAACTTTTAGCCATTTTGGAAACGTTGTTTATGGATTCTGTGTACTCATATAAGGAACCCTTATTTTCATTGTTATTTGTCAATAAAGCATCATAACAAACACGTTACGTTGTCAAGAGGTTTTGTTACTGTATGTAGGCTAATAAAAATTAAGTCCTAAGGTTAGCATGTGGTTACCATCCACCCTATATTTTATTAATTAATTATACCGCCACTTGCAGGCTACTACCTGGGTAAGTACTAAATTAAAGCATTCAATTATAAGATAACTATTTCTGTCCTCGTGTATAAAACGCGGCATCATTTTCCATCCATTTTACAGTGTATAGAACTTATAATCCAGGTGAGTTCATGCTGATGTGAAGTTGACTTGGCAGAATATGATTTGGCCTTATATGCAAACCATTACATAATTAACTCCACATACCACATAAGCTGAAATATTTTAAGTAAAACCAGCTTGCGAGTAGTGCACTTAGATTATTATATAATGCTAACAGTCACGCCTATATATCTAATTGTGAAAGTTACGTAGGCCAAAGTATGTGTTTTTTAAAAAAACGTTCGAGAAAAGAGTGGATTTCTTTCCCATCTTCATTACGACTTACAATGTCAGGCTGTGTAATTTTATATTTTTTCGTAAGCTTCAAATAATCGAATACATACTCGGTAGTACTTGCTCAAATTGGTAATGATCGGTTTAGATTAAGGTAAATTTGCGCGAACGCAATATTTCTATCTCTAATGGTGTCTCAACGCCCTACTTTTGCGACACCTGCAAGCCGCGCCGATAAAAATTTTATAATATAATTTATATTATGTAAAGCGGTGATTATTTAAAACCAGACAAATTGTAAAACCTTAAGCAATTTAGCTCGTGATGATAATAGAAAAGTTGAATTAAAAAATGCAAATTAATTTGTTGTTCCCTTAAATTAAATTGCATAAAACCTATACTTCCTGATGGGTTAGTCAAAAGCAAATTGGTTAATATGCATGCAGAGTTAATGAAAATTAGTATATTTAAGAAAAATTGGAGAATTACGTATTTGTACACTTTGACTGATGCGGAAAAACAAACGTTGATTTTGTGACCATCGAACGATAAGTCTTAAGTGTGGGTGTAAAAGGAATCACATTAGTAATGTATGCAATAAGCCTAGACAATTAACCATGCTGCTTATTGACCGGTAATTGCAAGCGAATAAGGATTATATACTTCGCCGTGGCACGACTTCAGTAATCATTCACTTGTCAGAAATTGCACTCGACGATTGTCTTAGCCTATTGGGATCCGAAAGAAGTACGCTTCACTCAACTCTCCCAGGATCGCCGCTCTTGACCACTTGTGGCCAGCAGCATTTGCATTTAGGAATCAGTAACTATGTCAGATCAACAAGACTTACAGATTAACCGATATTGCATAGATTCTTCTCCAATGACAATACAAGTTACGAAACTTAATAAAGCTGATGTTTTACTAAAAAGCTACGGATTTAAAACTGCCTGCACATGAAAAATTAATTTGGGGCACTAGTGATAGACTGCATGACCACAAGTGAATCGAGAATTTATGGGTAATGGTATCAAAAATTTCATGCTGAAGGTCCTAATGTACACAACCTAGCAGGAATCCAATGAGACTACCCATCAATTTGTCAGACAGTAATTTGTTGCGATACACATTTGTCACTTAATAATAGATACACTAAACGACACTTCTTTCAGATTATAAGTTCAGTTCCCGACTGAGCTGCATTATTCTCGCTATTGACAAGTCGCAAAAGACTGAGACAAATTATTACCAACATTTCAAATTGTGGCAATTATACTAAATTGAGTTTGCCAGTTCAATATTTGCCATCATAATTCTTAGGTAATTTGGAAGCAGGTCTATTTATATGATTATCGCATTGTTGACAGTGTAGATGTGCAAGTTTTAGTCCTATAGTATATAAAATTAAACAGTTTAAAATATTATTTTTAGCCTCACTTCTATGGCTGCAACTAAATAACGCATCTCCAAACATTTTTTTCAGGAATACGGGACTGGGTTATTGGATGTAGTATGCACCCAGTAAAAAGCAAACAAGATCAGTTAATTGATGCTGCTCGATCAATTATAATTGTGCATGAAATACATAGGAAAAACAAGCGTACTCATGTTCAAAAAAGCGACCGATAAGGAAAGGACTAAGCGTAGTATGTTGCGTAGAATAAAATTATGCATCAGTTCGCTGGCTGTTCTTTAGAAAAGAATTCCATTATGGTGAAGATTTTCCAAAACCAACCTGAATACCTTCTGCGCTAATACATTGTTGCATAAATCTTGTGGCAGTAGGACAACAAGGTGTTGGAGCGGCTAACACAATCGCCGCATTCTATCGAATGGCGGAAAGACTAGCAAAACTCTGCTACGAATATGCAGCCACGTTAAGAAACTTTATTTCGCTTATATAGGAATGTATTTCCATATCTAGATAGGAATTTATATACTAAAATTCCCCGATTGCTTTATATATTAAAAATAAAATTCTGCAATTTTCTAACACTAAAACGCCTTAAATTTTTAAGAACCTGTTACGCAAAGGATTTGCCTTTTCCAAGGTTAGTGGTTTTTTGGAAAGCCAATTTCTAAATTTGTCTGACAAATCTAACTAAACTCACTTTATTCTACAGCAAAATTAGATGAAGCTAAAACCGGTAAGCAGGACCCATTACGGGTTAAAGGTTACATCTGTTGTGCTTTCAAAATTAAACAACTTATCATATATCTATATCAGTCAACCAAAATGAAAACCTTTAGTTAGCTGAACTGACGTGTTATAATTTAAGGGGAAGTAACTAGGCTGTTAGTATAGGAGGATAAAATTAAACTGTTTTAACGGCGCAAATTAAGGCTAATTCTTTCAGGTGAAGTACGTTTATATACACCGTTACTTTTGCTTCATTTTTCACAGAAAATGGTTATATAATTTTATGGCTTAATACAACTATCCCCATTTTGTTCATTGAGAATCAGTTCCATTAGTAACAGCAAAATGTATGCATATATTGAAATGAATATCGATCTTATAATTGAATAGTGAATCTTTTAATTTTATAAAATCTACCATTTTAATATATTTTCGGTTTTCACTAGCCGTCTTACTACGTTCGATGTTAAACAATCAGCCTAAATGGGGCTTACATTTTTGACAGGTAACATTTGATCCAGTTAGCAGCACTTTTCACGTCAATGTATGTGACAGATGACCATTTAAACTTCATCATTCAAAATAGGAAATATGTGGCTACGGTATTATTGACTAACAAACAAGGACCCCGGAAATGTCAAACAAGGCTACTGTCATTTTTCAAGCAGTATTAAATGAAATAAATTTAATGCATTCGCTGGATAAGAGTATTACAAAACGAGCAAATATGAATGCTCACTGAATCTTAACCGTATTGGCAAATGCGGGTTCATAGATAACCTTCTTTATAACTCTTTACAAAGCCTTTAAACTAACTGCTGCCATTTCAGATAATGCGTCGATTTGTGCTGCCTTAAAATCGTTTCTAGAAGAATTTGTGTATGTTCTAGTTAAATATATTACCTAAATCAATCATAAAGCGGCACTCCGCAGATATTTCAATAAGGAGCGAAGTGCTCACACAAATCTGTCTTAATGATTTAAGTCATCAACCAATATTTTACTTTAAATTTATTATGTGGCACAGTTTTTAATAGTGTGATAACGAATACAGATGTCAGGCGCAAATTCGACAGTGTCCTTGACTTGCAGCAAACCCAAATATTTCTTTCAACAATGTGCGATTTTGTCTTGACACACGTGTAAATGACATAGGCACTGAAGCCAATGGAATGACGAATGCTGCATTAATTTTTTGGTTTTGATAACGTTACGCTTGCTGCAGTCTACATATCTACTAACGTTATTAAGAAAATTATTAGACGAATAAGAGTTAGATCCATACGTCTCGTCACATTTCTCGATTTATAGTAAGGATAAGTTGAGACGCCTTTAAATGTTACCTATTATATAAACATTAAAAACAAACCAAAAGCGGAAGTCTAATCATAACATTCAGAATAAAACACATTTTCCCAATAATGGTGCTTGCACACAATATCCGGTTCCTCCAAGTTTAGTGCAGTAACTTCAATGAAATTGAGGAGACAGGTTTTGACATGGCGCGACAGCATTTCTAGCAGTTTGCTGTTTGAAATACGTTGATCCGATGTTAGTAGTTGCCTGCAAGCCAACTATGCTGGTTGCCAGTGTGGACGTGCAGCCTCAAATAGGCATATTTTCTTCGTTGTCTCGCATTGCGCCCATGTTGGCACATGTCCCCATTCTAGATATCAATGGACTGTCCATTCCATCTATTTTAATTACATATATGAAATTGGGTTTGGTTTCAATAAACTGCATTTCTTTTAATGGTCCCAGCAAGAGTTCGGGAGTTCAATCAATTATAGGAATTTGTAAGCAAATGTATTGCTCGGAGCAGAAGGAATGAAATGCAGGGGTCTTCTAGGTATAGGAACACCATCTCAGAAGCACAGCCCTTAGAGTTTATTTTACTTAGGCAAACAGGAACGAAACCACAAGCAATGCGACGCTAAACGAATTTCTGAGCATACTCTGTTACTAAGGTTACGTTGGTAAATCGTTGCAAATATTTGAAAATCGTTTAAACCTATTGTCTCTACGGCAATTTAATTTTCCTCAAGCGCCAACCCATACAATGTGCGTGTGAACCTGGTGAAATGCAAGTGTTATCCGAGCTGCATACTTTTGATAAACAGAAACGTATTTTTCTTTATTTCGTGATATTTATGAAAAATGTGAATAAGCCAGGTATTTGTTGCTCAACTTTACAAAAGACACTCTTAATATCATATGCAACACTTAAGGACGTCACCAGCTGTTGAAACGTTCACACTGATTAAAGCTCGTCGCAATATCGTCAATATAGAATTGTTGCACGAAAGTAGAAGCCTTTAGAATGATACGCGTAGCTCTACATTCGGCATTAACTAATCCGCTTTTATGTGGTTCAATAAACCCTCTACGACAACTTCATCAGTATGTCGACACGGTGTGTCCATGGAGTCAAACTAGCGTTGTCAATATATATCGACGAGCATATATGTCATAATTTAAGCAGTGCAGCTAACTTACATCCGGAACTTTCTTATAAATCACAAAATTGTTCATGGGTCTAGAGCAGAAGAACTCTGGTAAAAATAATCTTCGCTCAAAATCACCTGGCTCTATCGCAAGGGCTCATTTTATCAACATCTGTTATAAACTTTAAGGAATATTTGAAGTTGCGCAGCTCGGTAGAATCTCTTAGCGAAGGAAGCACTTATACCAGCTGCGCAGGAGTTAATGTTGGTGCGCATTTATCAATAAAGCTCTAAGGTGTTCCTTCCAGCGTGGCTATGGTTTGCTAAGGCACCTCGATGCAAGAAGCGTTCCCTTTAAACGTGCAAGTGCTCTTACCACTTAACGCAAAATGTTTTGTCTATGATAAATCAAACTACCTTGATATACATCCCTTACCAATAGGTTTTCAAATGATTGAATATCCTTCCGGAACAAATCGTAAGTTAATTTTGTACAAGCTATGAAAATATCTGCGGCAATGTTTGCGTTCTCGGACAAATAAATCTAAATTCATTTTATTCAAAAATATCTTTCACTCAACAGATCCTATATCCACAAGTCAAAATTTCAGTAAGAACATTTAATTTAATCCGGTTAATTTAATTCCATAAAATCCGCATGAAGAAAGAAATAGTCAGTAGAAAATATGCGCAAAACATTATTTTTTGTTTTAGCATTCACCTACGCGAAAGAAGAAAATGAATATCCACAGCTTGTGAAAGGTAAAATAGCTAACCTTCGTATCCACTTAAATCCGGTAATGAAATGATAGAACTGCGTATAACTGTCACGGCAATCATGAATATTTTATAAGCAACTTACCCAATGTGATGTAACAGGGAGAAATGCATTTTTAGGTCTAAAACGACATGCAAGTTAGTAAGGTGGCTAAAAACTCATACAAAATAATTAGCGTGTGCTGCTTTGCTAAATACAAAATAGGCTTCACAAAATTGAGCACTTGATGATTCGCGCCTACATTTTCGCATCAATAGTTAGGAGCTGCATCTCGGATAACAGTCAGGTGAAAAGCTTGGGCAACGTTTGAGCACTTCCATTGCTATCTGTTAAATTCGGTGGGTTAATTGGATTTTTATGGTTTTAATAATTTCACTTTTTTATTTGAAACTCAGAACCTAATATTTGACAGGTTGTCATTAAAAGAGATCGTCGCACTAGCCCAACACCACCGCTTCTGTATATGCTGCTGAGGAACCTCAAAAGCATGTGGGTATAAGGTACACAATAGTAGCGCAAAAAGCTTCCTTTCGGGTAAACCATATTTTGCGCTCATCTTTGCATTGGTCATTTTAATTGGCATAATAATAAATAGATGTAGAAAAGTTGAAACCTTTGAAATTCCATAAGCAAGTAATCTCAGCGCTTGAGCGCACGATGTAAACACACTATGCCAATTTTGCAGCAGACATGTTTTTGGTATTTTACGGGTCTTATTACTTTCAGTATAATAGTGCCCGCAGTTCTTTTCATTAAAAGTTGAAGCGCAAGAATATAGAAGGCCGAGGAATATTACCGGCTTAATACAATTCCAGCCAACGACTCTTTTCTATAATTATACAATTCTCATAATGCAAATTACCGCAAACCCCCAGCGTGGACTTGATCGCGAATGTGAAATAAAACTACGTTTATATTTCCCAGTCAATTTAGACAAGATGCCGCCATCTGTTTGCTGGACAGCAAGCTATAAAATGCCGCAGCTCAAAATAAACAAATTCCTGTCTCCATGTTGAAACCGAGACCACCGCATGTGTTCACTAGATTCCTAGGTATAAAACTACCTGTACGGATTGAATCATACTTTCTATATCATACAATATAGGTTGGATAGACGCAAGCAACTGGAGACAACCGACATCGCCTTTGGCAACGCGTAATGCCGGACAGTTCCTTTAACCCTCGTTGACAGACGCAGAAGAATTATAAACAGCCATATTTTATATCCGCTTATTTATGTTGCTCACTAGAATATTAATCTCCACTGAGAGCCACGTTTAGGTTGTTAAACGTAGTGAGACAATTACGATCTAGAAGCTCTGTTACTGCGCACCCTCAAAATTCTAGATTTAAACAACTATGTAAAACTTATGTATTCTCTCGCGTGACATAAACTTACGCCGTCCACACCAGTTTTGCTGCACATACTAGCTAGTTTAGGAGCACAAACATATACAAAGTAATTAGAAATGATCGATTTGCGCTTGACATTTTCAGCATGAATGTCTTAGTTATCGAATGTCCCTTCTTAATCGTTTGCTAACGATAGTTTTGTAACTCTTCTGAAACCATGGTTATTTGTTATGTTCTAATTACATGTAAATCCTTTGGGCGCAGCTTATGATTCTGAAGCAACGACAAATTTCTTTTTATATTCTACTTTACAAACAGTTTGGGTAGAAGATAAAAAGAGTGAGCTCTCTAGCATTGTTGATATGCCATCCATTTGATTTACGCCAGAATGGCAAAAATGTATTATCATAAACACAATTAATATGAATTTCCATTAAATATGCATTAAATTTTGGTTAGGCCGGAGCGGTTCTTTGTGGTAACTTAGTTTTAGGAAATCTACCTCTTATATAATTGCAATAATATGCAACTACAAAACAAGCACCGGTTATCATGAAATGGAATAACTGTTGCTTTGTATGAACTGATGCTTTTACGTAAGGTTTTCAACAGAGCTGGGCGCGACATGTTGGCCAGTTCAATTATCCGAGTGCACAAGCACTCAGCTGTGTGCAACCGCAATGTGCTTCCGAATGAATACTGCCAATGCACAACATCATTCGTAATTCTAAGCTTAACTGTTTTCGATAAAAAAACATGGTGTTGTTAATTGCAAACGTTAAAGAGGACACTCAACGCTATTTTGGCATTCTGAAGTTTAGTTTTTATGGATGAGTTTTCATTACTTCATATGATGGATTTAAAATGCTTTGTGGGGCATATTTGTAGTTGCGTATACGGTGCAGGTAAGTTCATACTTATGTAACTGCACGTTTATGAAATCAAAAGAGCTTGCTAACTAAATTTTGTAACAAATGTGAAGCATAGAATCATTTCTTGTGAGGTGAAAAGCAATCCTGAAAATGTAATTATTGTAACATTTGTCAAGCTTTAGTCACGCGACGTTCATGTAGGGCGAGGTACCAGGTGCCCAACTCTTATCAGTTGTCATGTGGTTATTTCTGACAGCAGACTGGAAGCAAAGTCTGTAGAACTTATCAAAACGTTTCACGCACAAATTTGAATTAGACAAATATAACATGTTTAATCTTGTTCGCTAGCAAGCCTAAATCCTCCGCTCAGTTTAATCCATACGGTACTTGGGCTACTAGAAGTAATGGGTCAAATAAACAGACGCAGACAATCAGTAAACCTGAGGATAAACGATAAGCAAATAATAACTAAAAGATCTACAGTACTTCCGCTATATTTGGCTATTTTATGCTCCGCGTGATTGAAACAATTCAAGAATTGCAAGTATTCGTCAAACTTTGGAAATAAGTAGGATTCCTGACTGACCGACGCAGTGGAATGTTTTGGAATAAGGGATTCCCAAACTGCCAGTTAACGATACACAACAAATGTAACTTATTGAATGCCGTCTCCTATAGCTGTAATGAATTGTATTAATTGCAATGTTTTGTCATGTCCAAAGAATATATATATATACTGCTGAGTAGGGAATCTTATATTTGAATACCTACAAATTCAACAGAATCCCTTGCACAGTATAATAAATGGCAATAAATGCCAACAAATGAAAATATTTAGCAAGGAAAACGCAGAATACACAACGGTGTAGCTCAGGAAAATCGTTGTCACGGTCGAGTAACCGGGGAACCATGAATGCATTGTCGAAGATCATAGGTTTCCATATTTGATTCTTGTTGAGTTAGCACAGTATTATCCATTAAACTAAATTGAAAGATAGCGTGCATCGACTGATGAATTGGAACCAATTATCTCTTGTGTTCTTAACAAGTGATCATTAAATCAATTATATAGAATATGCCTAGATTCGGAAAACCATGTTCCCACCGTTTTTGGATAATAATGCTGTGTATTGCCTGTCCCGGGTTTGTGAAGAACTCTCCGATTTAAAGCTGTTTCTCTAAAGTAATAATAACAAAAAGGAGGTAATACTTGTACTAATAAAAATATTAATAGTCCTCTTACTTATGAATAAAACAAATAGCCTAACGCCATAAAGCAAATATAAACGGAATAATAACGGCACATACTATATTTAATAAGTAATCAAATTATTCCTTCTAACGAACTGAAAGGTTTATGGGCTTATGGTAAAAAAAAATTCCCATGATCCGCAAAATTTGGAAATTGGTCAAGCAATACTTGCAGACAGTCAGCACACGTCTTTATGGCATTGATGAACGTTTCATGCAGCACTTGGAACACCTGGAGACATGTGCTTGTGCATACGTGTTTATGACCAATAGAACACTAAGCAAAACAACAACCGGTATAACATAATT
>CALYDF020001927.1:14677-24926 GCA_944474145.2 Dicrocoelium dendriticum
CAGTGTCTTGCTCCAAATGTTTCAGTGGGAATTTGTGTAAATTCTCAACTAGTACAGGGCTCCTGAATTTGTAGAGGGCTGGGTAAAGCTCATGTAGATCCGCGGATTTATTCACCTACCGGTGAGGTATCTAAGAATTCCGGCCGAAAGGATTGTTTTTTAAAATGGTCAGCTCAGCGCACCAAAGATGTTGCCAAGTTATGGACATGCTGTTCACTATCGTCACTTATGGCTTCACTAACACCATGTTTCCTCCTGACTGTTTCTCGTATCAGAGGGAGCAAATTCCGATGCTTACCAAGGTCGGTGACCATCTCCATCTTTGGCACCTAATGAGAGCTCTAGAATTCTCGGCATGTCTCAGGCCAACGCGGACTTTTACCTGACGTCTTTACGAGTCTCGTTATCTTTGTTTCCAGCCAGAATCTACTGGAGAGCATCGATAATTTCATGTGACTGCGAAGAAACCAAATACCCGCTTTGGCTAGTGGATTTATGATGATTTACCTGCTTCTAGTAAGGTCTGGTGAATATGCAACCAAGGACATCTGTCTGTATTCAGTGAGCATTTGCTCAAGAGTAATGCCGCATAATTCGTTACGTACTCAGAACGCCTGGCATTGCCAGTTTGCTGGTGGCTATGTGCTTACAGCGTCGTCCAGAGCGAGCGCATATACACACCCGCAGATCAGCACATATAAGTGAATTTTCAGTGTCCACATATATGCTCTAAACCGAGTGACAGATTTGGTAGCAGACTCACCAGCGATAGCTGATCGCTATGTGATCGATTTGGGTTTGTGGCTGTTTCGATGCTGGTGGGCGCTATATCACCTTCCGACGGTTGATGTATCGGTAGTTATTGCTCAAATGGAATAAGCGAGCATTTTCACACAAACGAAGTATCGGGTCAAAATTATCTTTACAGGAGCCACCGCCATGTTGGTCATCCAGAGGCAGCGTATCAGTGTATACATTCCAAACTTCTGCGTTCAGATCCTTAGAGACTTAACGGTGTCCGTGCTTCTACTGTGGCGAAGGAATTTGTTCACTTGACGATAAAGTCGTCATCTACGTAGATTATCTGCGTTGTTACGGTTACTGTGTAATCTTCACGATTTATGTTTCGTGTCACTGGAGTTATTATTCATATCACCACAGAATATTGCAGTTTCTCTTGTTCAACATATATTTCTGCCGTCATCTGGATGATCCTAAAAGCAGAGCTTCGGAGTGAGGTAGGTTTGTTGTACTGGCACAACGCCAATTTTATGAGCAAGAAGGAAAACATGGTTGTTTAGAAACTGAGATCATTTTTTATCCAAGTAATAACAGGTAGAAAGGCTAACCATAAGAAAATGACAGACCCTGTTTAAAACCATTTTTGGAAAAACACGGTGAATGAACTGAAGTCCAACAGCTTCTTTTAAGTGACACCACCCCTTGAATATAGTCGCGGCAAAATGACACGCATATAGTCCGTTAAATTAAATTTAGGTAGCTGAAAAATAGTATTTCTGCAGCACACTACAAGTGATTTAACCACTTGAACAATCAAATCCACTTAAGTACACTGTCTAGGTATATACTATTAATCTCCATGCAATCCAATCAATGCTGGTTGGCTTTTAACAAAATGGGTCTGACATGCTTAGTGTAGGTCATCCGGTCTTTAGCTTTGACAGCTTTTCTCAATCAAATGTTAATATATTTTCACCGCGGCAACTGAATCATTTGGCTTGATTTTCGCTTTCCGAATGCAGAGCATTTTCACAGGTACAAATACAAGTCTGCGATTTCCCTGATCGATTTTCAAGTGCGCTTTGCTTTTCCCACATTTTCAAGCTAAAACTGGCAATTTGCTTTTCTTGACGTGTTGGTATGCTACACCGTTAACCGTATTCGTAAACTTCAACGGCATTAACCGATTACTAGCAAATAATTAGGGGTCGCCTATACAACAAATCCTACGTAGTGCAGTAATGCGAATCGGAAATTCTTCAAAACTTTAGCTTACATATTTGTTCAACGGACATGGTGATACTCACTGTATGGAGGAGGAAAAAGAAAGCATGATTAAATGCAAGTGCAAAATGCAACTGCGAATCTTAAGTGATTGTTGCAAATTTGCACGATTACCATTCGTAAATTTTGTTTATCTATTTACTTGGGAATGTATGTATGATATTTGAAAAATATTGTACGTATGAATTTAGTTCATACATTTGCAAAATAACACAGGTCTTACATGTTTTTTTATATTCTAAAATATTTCAGTGTAAAGGAACAACGGTAAACATACAAACACATGTTGTATATATGTCTTATTTATAATAATCTGCAACAACATGTGCTATTTGTTATTAGATAACAACTAGTTTTTCCTTCGCAGTTACAATGCAATGGTAATATTCTGTTCTACTACATTTCCAAACTTTTCTGATGAAACGGTTTGCGATAGTATTCCATTTTCCAGTGCCAATTTCATATTATTGTTTAATAAATCGACAACCTTGGAGGCACGACAAACTGCATTAATGTTAAATTGCCTTCATTATAATGTGCATTAACGATGGTCAACAAATTATGTCAAATGACACAAATTTGTTTACTTTAAGCTACATGTCCCTGGATAAGAGGAATGTTTGAAAATGTTTTGTGACGAAACTAAATTCAAAAGTTAGAACATTCCGGGCACCAAGTTGCGTACATCAATTACATATGTGTAAAATGTTGGGTAACAACTTAGGTATCATCTATTTAATCGAATAACAGGATTAAGAGAGTAAAGTGCATCAATAGCCACTCACGAATCTGCGACGGCGGGGCTATATATGAATAATAGACAAATATATATGCCGGGTGAAAAGCAGTTACTTGACAAGTCCCGCAGGATGATGGTGTAAAACTGTAATTGTGAAAAGATAAGTAAATTTAAAGTCTGACCGTTTATCCATGAGCTAGGTTGCTAAATAATTGTAGTGTACGAATGTATTAAATTCAAAAGACTAGGAAAATGGGCAGTAGTTGATTTTACTCCTTAAGAAAAGGAAAAACGATAATAATCAGTTATGTAACTAAAATAATGTGAATGTAACATGTTAACCTGGTTTGAAGATTTGGTTAAAATAATCCAAAGCTACACAGTTTATGCAACGGATTGCTGGAGACAAGGGAAAATTTCCTATCGGTTTTTGAAAGTTCAAGGGTTGGCATATCCGAACAGAAAAATATTTCTGCCTGTATCCCAGGCTGCTTTAACCTGCACACATTTTCAGTGGGTTACCTCAGATATTGGTTTTCTGGCGAGTTTTATCAACTGACTGCTTACGTGATTAGGGTCACAAAATAGTTGCTAGACTAATATGTGATCGCCGCGCAGCCTTCGATGGCGGCCACTGAAAACTCCAATTGCCTTCAGCCTTTGATGTTAGAAGAGGTTTCATAGGCCCATGACGTTATTTGTTGCCCCGTGTTGTGGTTCTATCTAACACTTCTAACTCGCGGTTCAACAAGGGTTGTCAAGCTTGGATGGCCTATATAAAGTCAGGGCGCATGTCAGAATTGTGTATCATGAGGAAGATGGACAGGTCTAATCTTCTGAATGCTCACCTTTCAGCAAGCAGACGTGATGGTTGGCTCTCTTTGCAGCTGTCACTGACTACATTAATTATTTACGTTTGCAATAAATGAGCACACCAATGTCGCCTTCTTGGGAAGTTGTTTGTAGTACATTTGGCACAAGACTGTATAGCAGATTAAACAGCGTAAAATGTTTCTAGATTGAAATGTACTGCATTCAGAACTGAATAGCTTGAACTCGGGTTGTTGTAACGCTGTAACTCTTCGTAGTCGGTCGGTTATTTTTTCGCTCGCCATAATTTGATATCATTCGCGACGAATGCCACATTGAGAGTGATTACTCCAGGCCAGATAGTATTTGAAAATCAAGCATAGACGGGGTCGGGGCACCGTGCTTTGGGTTATACCGCACTCTACATTATTAGGGTCGGAGGAAGAATCTCGTACTCTCACGTCTAACCTATTTTCGTGCAGGAAAGTACATTTTCAACACAACAGTGGTTAATAGGCACCACTGAGCTAAAGCTTCTGGAGAAGAATTCAGTGGTCTAAGCTATAAAGGCACATTTCAGAAGTCCAGGTAAATGACATCAACTCCTACCCCACCATCAATCGCTTTAGTCCAGCTATTGCGTGCAATCAGCAGGTACGTAATGCGCTAGTGATTTTGTCGAAAGCCATGTTGTTTTTGAACTACTAACGTGTGATTTTTCAGGTGTTCATGTGTACAACGGCTATTATAGACTCTGTAATGTTTGAAGGCAAATAGAGTATCGTTATAGGACGGTAACTTGTAGGGTCGGTGCCACTGCCTCCCTTATGAATATGTGTGATGACCCCCCCCATTCATATTGTAAGAATATGGTTCTCCTCCATACACCGCAGGTAAAATTTAGCCAGCGATTCCGCCATGTCATTGGATGCTGGCTTTATGTCACTGAGTCAAATGTTATCGGCACCTGGATAAACGTTTCTTTGAGACACTTTCGCAATAAAAGTAATATTGGAAAAGGCTGATGGTGGGACAATAGAAACAGGGATAACTGTTTGGCCCGTTACTCTCTGTAAAGTTTATGAGTATTGAAACCGTAAGAGGCCTGCTGCATACGATGCTGATCGCATGCATCCGTCAGTCATGATCAGTGCTGGAATTCCGAGTTGTAGGCCAATAACAGGCCTGCAGAAAAGTTTGCTGTTTGTGCACAAGCTCTTCATAAGTTTTGGAGTCCTTTTGAGCTCTCCAGGTTAAATCACTCACTGGCATACATTTGAGTGTTCTGCTTCTCATAAAGAACTTCCTTCTCCGTCGACAATAGAATAATGGCTTCTCAGATATGTGCGCTACCAGTGTGGTGAAAGTCATTGCGCAATTTTCCCAGTGGGGTATTCCGTTAATAATGTCCAAGATACCTACTTAATAAGCCCGGATAACCCGTTGTGTTGCGTGCCTGTATATAAGTTATTGTCCTTTTCTTCCGGATATACCGCATAATATACATATCTAAACAGTAGAGTCACATTGTCACTGAAACCTAGTGGTGTACTTGCATTTATTCTGTCGATTATGAGTTCTTCGTTGTTAAGCACAAGATCACGTATCGATGGCTTGTTAGCAGTTCGAAATTTGATGGAAGAGTTTACGTAGTTGTAAAGCGAGTAGCTAAAGATTACGTCCTCTAAACACGCTTGGAACTGCAGGTTATCATTCACCACTGTTTTCGGACGTGCACAATAAAGTCACCTGCGATGGGAATTTGACTGATTGTCTTGCTCGAAGCAACCAGAAGAATGTAGCGTAGTTTGAAGTCCATTTCATACTTGGAGTTTAGTGGACGGTAAATCACAGCCACAAGACCTGTGTCTTTGCTCCGCAGCCATAGCCGGCACCAAAACGCATCCGGGACGCTGATCTCTGGAAGGTCAACAAGTTCACATCGGAGGTTAGCCTAGTAATACAGAGTTACTTCTCCATCTCTTCCGGCTTTATCATTCAGAAGCTGTGACATACCGATCAAATGACTTCAAACTCTACTACATAAAGGCTTAAGCAGATCTCCGTAACAATAATTTTATTCCGTGGTCGTGGAGCCTGGCGTTCTAAACTTGGGCCATCTTTCTAAGGATATTCGGGGTTAGCATACAAATATGATTGTATTTTTTAAAATGTTGCACAGATTTTTGTTTCATGAATTGCAAGCGAGCTATATGTTGGTATGGAGCAACTGAGATCGAGATATTTTCAGGTGTGTTTCCTTGTCCGTTCATAGGTCTTTAATACCATATTTTCCAAAAATCCACAGGATTATGGAGAAAAATTTTTCTCTGAGGTTGCATATTCCACCAAAGTGCCCAAAATTAATGGCCGTGCGCCTGCTATCTTTAGCCGAATCTCGGTAGGCAACCCAGAGTGATGCTTCAACCAGCCATCCTATAAGACTTCTGTCATTCCTTTGGAGTAAAGCACGAATTTCAATATGTTTGGACCGCAGCCTTTTTATTTTGCAGATAAAGGAATAATCGTTAGTGATTTGGTGATATCCTGATTCATAGAATGTGCTCCGCCGATGTGGCACTACTGCCCACAGTCAAGAATTGCTTCATGCTCAGGAGAGCCTAGTAGTTCAGGAACAATTTGAACATACAATATTTTGCTTTTTATCTTAGAAGGTCGGTCATGGTTTCTGATTTTTTTGCTCGTCATTGCCAAGTGTCCTCGAAGAAATTGGGGTTTGCCGTAGTGCAAAGAATTAAGGTGACACGCTACGTGAATTAGCCCAGTTAGCTCAAGCTGTATATGAGTGCAAAGTAAACAGACGTAACCATGTGCCCATAACAGAAAAGAAACTAAATATGATCACTGCTTATTTCTGGAGAAGGTTGGTAACTTTCTTCAATATTAGACAACCAAGGCATTAATTTAAACGAAATTTCGTTCCATTTAGGAAAGGAAAACGCATTACTTGCTGACCAAATCAGACGCAATGATCTGTCTGCTTTCAGATTATGCATAATAACGGATGGAATATTATGCCATTACTCTTGATAGATCTGCCGTTAACCATCATCTCATTAAATTAAAAATGCAAACGCCAGAAGTCATTTCCGAAATTGTAGCCCTTGTAAATGTTTTCTCTGTCTCTTAACTGTTGTGCACAATGCACGACTAATTGTTCGAATGAAAACTCTACTTAGCAACTAATATTTTTTCGTTTTTAACAAATCGGGATATAATTGCAGCATTCTACAAGGTATAGCTTAGAAATCTGTTATTATTTGCCCAAATTCTCCTAAGAAACACTTAGGAATGCAATTAGTCATCAATATATTTGGAAATGTCAATAACTTAACCAATTAAAGCTATATTGTATATATTTCACCTTTTCGGAGTTGTCAGGCAATAGCTTTGTTAATTTGTAGCAAATTAATATGCTTAGAAGCGTTGCACGAGAAGCCTTAATATCTTTCTTCCTTCCTTTATTGAGGAAAATCAGAATTACGCTAGATGAATCTATTTTATACATTATAGATAGCTTGTACCCAGTAACTTATAAAAAGCGTTTATCATATTATTGTCTTCTGGGTATGGGTTGAGAAAAAAACATTTTTCAAAATGATATTAACACAACGGCCTACCAATCGACGTGGTGGCAGCAAAGTTAGACTTAGCTATGCGTTCTGCCCTGGACATCACAGTTCAGAATATACGTGACATTAAAGAATGATGTGCGTTGTACTGCCGTTAAAATCAGTCCATCCATTTCCCTGCAGTCAAACTTGACTCGGTGGTATTAATCGCTAAACTCGTAAGGTCTAGTTCGTGGGTTCGGATACTGCATTAATTAGCAAATGAACGCTACTAACGAGTTGTAATGGGACGGGTCAACCATCCAGCGAAACTCTGAATTTGTGATATCTGTCTCTTTGACTCTAGATTCGAGGAAGTTTCTGCAAAATTTTGAACGGATTCGGTGTTTCCTCTTTTATCAATGTTAAGTAACCTTATCTTGTTGCGTGATATTTATTCAAATATATATGGGTTAAGTTTAACCGTTAAGGCACGCAATGACATTAACTATTCTCCGCAATAATTCAAGAGGATCTGGATAAGGTGTATGCGTGGTCAGTTCAGAACCAACCCCCACTCAACATAGAAAAGTGCAGAGTATTACACTGACGTCACCAATCAGCATTTTTCTATAAACTGGGTGACCATGTGCTTAACACAACTGTTGAGGAAAAGGATTTAGGAGTCTTGATTCAGTCCGACCTTGGTTGTTCAGCCCAGGCAAAGAAAGCATCGAACACGAGCATTCGAAATTTGGGCCTTCTCCGGCGCACATTTGGACGCCTCGATCCATCCGTTTTTCACCAACTTCTAGGTGCATACATACGACCATACGTGGAGTATGCAATACAAGTCTGGCAGCCGTGACTAAGGAAAGACCTCTCTGATTTAGAGAAACCTCAACGACACGCAACGAAGAACGTGAAAGGTTTAGGCCAGTTACGCTACGAAGACAGACTGAGATTGCTCGGGATATTTAGTGGTCAATATCGACGACTATGGGGAGATTTGATTTTGGCTCATCAGATTCTGACAGACCCCAATCATACCTGCCGCCATCTGCTGGAGCTCAGTAACAACAACAATCTGAGAGGCCATCATCTGAAGCTGGCAGTACAGTACAGCCGTTTGGAATGTCTACGGAATTTCTTTTCCGTGCGTGTTTGCCAAGCCTGGAATGCTCTCCCAGAATCTGTAGTCCGTGCACCCAACCTGATCAAGTTCAAAAATCGAGTTGATAGTGCACTCGCTTCAATGCACTATCTCCCATAGTACAGTCTAGTTTTGAGAGATCCAAAATCCATACTTTAAAAATAAGTTTCCCCCACGCAAATTTCAACAGTGGATTTATATTTTGACGCTTCAAACTCAAACACATTGCCACATGCGAATTTCAAGGGGCGGTGACTCTTTTAACCAAATACTCCATCCGTCATGATCCCCTCCGGAGTTATAGTGGATTATTATTTTGACACTTCAAACTCGGTGAGTCCACAAGCTTATAGTGACTCGTTGTTAAACGATTTTACTGAATTTGTTACCATTGAATTTTTCGCACTGAATTTTTTTTCGCACTGAATATTCGCACTGATCACCCTACGGAATTTGTCAAGCTTTAGCTTTTATACCCGCATAAATCCATTGTTCCATTGTTCCATTATTCACACACATCAAAGAATGAGCGCATGTTTGATTAGTGATAACCTTAATTGCAACAAATGTACGAGGTTTAGTATTTAAATTGGGAAGTGTACCTAAAATAGTAAGACGCACCTCCAATACATTCGCGGGCCATGTAGTCGATGATAGCTGTTTTGACATTGGGATAAACATCACTTAAAGTTATTTTAATAAAAATTACAGACAATATGTTAACAATGTCTCGTAGTTCCCTTGGATTGAATTTCCATTACACAGACATTGAAAGGCAACAGTTGACGTCCAACCTGTTAATTTATTGCAATATAAGATCCAAGGTATTTTGCATACTGACTTAGTGAAAGTTATAGATTGCAGCATTAATTAGGTCACCGCAAAACCTTTTAATGTAAGAGCACGCAGCCACTTTTTAATAGTCAGTTAACATGAAATGTACTGGGATGTTGGTAAGACTGAACCACACACAAGCCAAATATTGTTTTGGCACCTACGGTTAAAAGGATTATATGAAAACTGCACGAAATTATAAGCTTTGACTGGTAAGAAACAATATGTTATACTATGCCATACTGAACAGCAGATAAAATTGTCATACGCAATGTGCTCACGCACCTTTAAATGTAACGGTTAAAAAATATTAAGCGCGTAAAATCACTGTACAACTGAAGATGTAAGCAAGTTTCGCAGAGCTAAATTCATTTTTAAAACATTGATTTAAGAAAATGCTTTTATTCTCAAAGAAGCCACTTGCATAAGCAGGTGTCGGATTTCAAAAACGCGCGTATTATCAAGCCCACGTAAATATGATCTGACCTGTATCACTATTTTGAATCCATTCGACTGTAAAATAATGAAGATTAACAGCATAAGTTTGCTAGTTTAACAGTTGTGATAAAGTGATTAGAGGGTGACTGCACAGAAGTCAGGTGCTAAGAATGGAATGCGTTTGGTTAAGTTTAATTTGAGTTTTAGAAACGAAAAGGCTATTTGGGTTTATATTTTGAAAAAAAAACAAAATTGTGTTGCATGAGAAGGCAAGCATTACTTATTCTGTTTAGGCGCTACCGCTCTCCGTTTATCGACTGTATGAAAAGTGAAAAAGTTATCTCATCGGTACTTAGAACAACGGAGTTAGGTTCACTTCGGATTTTAAGATCATTCGGAACTATTCAGGGGTGGTTTGCCTTGGTTAAAGCCATTTCTAATTGTGACGAATTAAAAATATAAAAACGTCATTTGGCTAAATATAAACGCCTTCTTTGAATATAAGCCAATTACACACTGAGCAATGTAAATTCAACTTTCTATATAACATAAATAATATATAATACGTGGAAGCAAAACCTAATATTGTGGGACCAGTTATGAAAGAAAATACCATATATTATGTGCTATGCTAGCGCCACATATTTTGCCAAATAAATGAAATTTAGGAAACAGCTG
>CALYDF020001929.1:0-24984 GCA_944474145.2 Dicrocoelium dendriticum
TAGATGCGATTGCTTCAAATTGTCTATTGAGACAGCAAATCTTTTTCCAGGCTATGACGTCTAAACAGGCAATGATCAACGTAAAATCATCTCAGTATCTGGGTCATTGTCCTCTCGGGTTACTCAGTCTTGCAGTATTTGATAGTTCTTGTTAGTGCAAATGATGTGCAATATGGTGACGATGTTGAACATAATGGGTGCATCGTCATACGCAACAATGTCGATGATAAGCGAACCTGGCCATTTGGCCATCAAAGAAATCGCAGATAATCACTCACTTTCGAAGCTACTTTTAACCGGTGATTGCTGACTTCAATGTCCGCAACCACCGCCACAGTGTCAATTCTGGACTTATGCAAATTGCCGACCAAACTGTTGTGTAGATCAGGCCCTTTCAGCAAGGTTTTGGTGAAAGGACATTACCGTACTGCTTGCTGCGGTATATATCAAGCGCAGTTCTTGTTACCAAGCGATTCTATGTCAATCATTGCTGCAAACATGTCTGAAAGGCAGTTTGCCGTTCCTAAGATGTGACCGCTTCATATCGTGCTGCCCAATTATACTACGTGGTACTTTGGTATACGTTGTTGGATTTGGAATTTTCTCCTCCCTTCTGTGATCTATATTTGCTCTAGAACATTTCGCACAAATATTGTTTTCTATCGGATTACATATTTTGGTGGCAGTTACAGTGTTGCACCCAGCATTTGACTTGAGTAGTCAGAGAGGTCGCCCAGTTTCGAGCAGACATTACCTCGTCTCGTTCCATCACCGTGTGTGACAGATTCAGAGGAAACTAATTTCCCTTTCCGAAAACAACTCAGTAAAGCAGCCGCCAATAATTCGCAGCTCTTGATTTCAGCCGACATTTGCAGCAAATTTTCTACATCAGACGCCTTATCCATGATTGTATGACGCACCAAAACAATGCATAAAACAGGGTGAGTTAGTCATCTAATCTTTAGCTAATGGTTGATGACCGCACTTTATTTGGCAACGGCAACGGCAATTTTGCATCATGAATACCACACCGGCAACCCAAAAGGAAATAAGGTATGCTACTCAAAAGTCTGCTCATTTATTAACAGTAGGTTTGATCTACCTCCATTGTAATTGCCACTACGATCCGAAGTGTATCAGAGTCTGTTGAATCGAAATACAGAAATATAGCAGTTCGTCGGGTTCATTTCTGTATATGACATGCGTGCAGTTTTGCAACAGTTAAGAGAAATGGCTTCTGCAGGCGTGTAACCTCTATCTCTATAATCTTAGTTGATAGAAAACCCCCACGTAATTGAATTCAGATTGAACGTCGTGCAATGTTCCTCTCCTGTACCCTCAGCCAATGATAACAATTTTGGATTGTTGGCGTCCCATCTAATGTACACACATCAGTAGAGCTCAGGAGAGCTTATCTCCAAGCTGCCGCCGCTGAGGTTTTATCTATGACGACATGATTACCGACGTAAACAGGTAAGTTTGCAAGTCAATGTATAGTAGCAGCTGTCAGACCTCGAATCGCCCAACTAGTAATGAGGTACAGATTTAGGAGATTCCTCCCCAACCGTACTTTCCGCAATAGCAGTAGGTTAGTAATTGAGGATGGAAAACCAAGCCAAATATCCCCATAAAGGCTTGCAGGTAGGCTATTAATATATCCGCTAGTAAGCCTACCCATTTGCGGACATAGACACTAACCAGTAAATCCCTAGTTTTCAAGCTTTTACCGTGCACCACAGAGCTTCAGAAGGTATGAATATGGCGAGGAATTAAAAACGTCCGTAAAATATCCAATCTTTGATACGGTTCCATTGTCGATCGGATGACCTTACAATTGTCTGCAAAGTTCGTCCAAAAAAGGATGTAAACCATTTGCTTTTCCAGTTAAACAGAAGATTAGGTGGTATCGGTGGGATTAAATACGTTCCACATTTAAGGAGTACTGTGTCATGAACTGTCAATTTTCTCTTTCCAACCCTCACAATTTTCGCAGCGACAGCATTTAGTTTATCAATAGAGAGACCGAGTAGCTGTAGGCTTTCGTGAAGACGACACATGTGGTTCTCTATGGCCGTTTTATATCCCACAAAGGTGATGGCGTCGTCAACATAAGCCAGGTGATCGACAGCACCTGATGGGGAGAACCACAGAGTGTCGTCTTCTCCGTGGAGCGCTTCATCGCGTGTCATGATACAAAGCAGGCGTAAAAGATGTCGCCCTGCCAAACCTTCCATTCGGAATGAAGACTAATTCCGTCTAAGTTTGAGATAGCAAATTCATAATATGACCACATTACTCTAGGAGAAATTGAAGGGCATAAAATGCGGTAGTGGCTGCTGCCAATGAGTGAGAAAAAAATATATCAAAAGCCATTGTGGTATTAACCGCCGAAAAATGGAATGAAGTACAAGAGGAACGCAAATGGCGGAGAGCAGCATCTAACATAGCGGAAACTTGGAAACATTCGTCTTTAGGTATAAAGCCGACTTGTAACCGATCGTATGGAAATAAAGGAACCTAACGATAAAATATAGTATGGTGCAGTAGCTAAGTGAAAAAAGAAGCGACGCAGATGGGGCGAGAGTTTTCCGGACGGGTCGGTTTTGAGATCACGGACACATAGGTGATTCTTGCAGCATTTGCATGTGAAGGAAAAGGACAGAACTTTAGCAGATAATTAAGGAAAGCAGTAACGAAGAGTGGATCCATTTTCCCTACATTCTTTAGCCTAATGCGATCGACTACCGTTGCGCTGCCTTGTATTTTAAAAGCACTGTCTGCATTTCGCCTTTCGTTATTGGCTTTATTAGATCCAGATTAGGAGGGAAAAATGGTTCGAGGAAATATTTCCTTAACTACTGGCAGCTAAGCAAAGGAACTGCCTCAATGCTCCGTAAAATTTGTAATTACATCGTCTTCTCGAAAGAACGCTGTTTGCTAATGACCACCGATAACACTTATAGCGGCATCTTTATGTCTCGTGTGGGAAAGTCGCTGATTGTACCTATATTGTATTCTCCAATGCTACTAATTATTGCTTATATTTTTTTCGCCGTTTCCGAAGCTTTCTTGGTATTCTTTTATGGGGTAAGACTGTGGCACAGACGGTGTTTAAGCGTGCACTAAATGAGCCTCTGGTATCTTCCTCTGTGCGTGTCTCCAATAAATCTCAAATAGAGGAATTATCGTGTCCTATCCATAGGTTCATACAAAGATATTAAGTGGTGGGTTCTCAACACCAAGATAGAAATATATTGTCACTATCAAGCGATGAAATGCTGGCTGATCACCCAAGTGTGTAGCGGTTTCACTCTGTAGTCAAGCGGTTTCTACAAGGTCAGAGATATTTATGGGCAAATATATTAGTTCGTTTTTTCCACAGTATGAGAGGAGACAAGAGCACTTGTCGCAGCGACTCACCGATATTCCTAAGCAGAACACTGAGGTTGATGCGCTATCTGTCGGTTCGGCGAAGACTGCGATTTCTTCAGAGAGCTCCGCATATTGTGGTGAGGGATATACCAGCCTATATGATATAAGCTCTTGGTTAAACTGGTAAAATTCCTTATTGCGAATTATTTCTGAAGATGCCGAAGTAATTAGAGTGGGGTCACACTAGTTCGAGACAGTTCTGTAACTCGATAGGTAAGTTCTTTTCCTTGTTGCGGCATCCACCGGAGAGACTGAGCTAGTAGACGCATCAAACAAGCGGCGTCATACTAAGAAGGATGTCTATGTCCGCGATTCCGTGGCATGCCCAACTTCGTAGGAAATATGCGACCACTTTCATGACAGCTAAGTTCTTGACCTCCTATTGAGGATAGTGAGGATAGTCTTGCTGCCGGAATGTCTTTATTTCGTGATGTACACCGAAAATCGAATTTGTTCTGAAGCGTGGTATTACAAGTCTGTCAATATGCTCCCGTTCGCTAAATCGTTACAACTCGGACAGAAGACATCTGAACTAAGAAACTTATACTTTATTGGAAGCACTTGCATGTGGAATACTGGGGAAGAGATGATTCAGGAAGCACCACGAATTTTTCAAACATACGAAAGGTGCAATTGTAATTCTAGAGCCAACTAATTAAGAATTATTGGTGGTTCATGTCAACAGCATACGAAATTAAGAGGTTATCTGCAACCTGTCCAAAAGTAGGCTAAAATAATTTCCCCATCCTTAACTTCATTCGCTCGCAGTAAAGCGCACTTTTCGCTTCTTTTTCACATAGAAAGCGGTGTGAGTGTACCTTTGCTTTAATATGAAACAAACAGTTGGTGCGGCACACCAATTAACCAATTATTTTTGTCTACTGGTAAATTTGGACTCCTCACTTAGGTACAATATGTTCACAATTTTGTATATCCGGAACATTTTTGATATGCTCATTTTTGCATTATACTGTCGATGTTTGGGAGAATTTTCGGGGTATTACGCAAACTTCTCACAAAAAGATTTTCACAAAAGTAGGAAATACTTAAACTGGGTTATGAACAAGCGGGCTGGAATTGATGAAATCACTGTTTTGACTGGAACGTCGGTTAGTAACTTTGTTTAGTTATCGAGGCACAATGGAGGCTGGCGATTTTCAGCAACGTGTAATCACTTCCATTGTAAGCAAAAATAGTAGGGCTATTGTGACGCATAATCACTTTCTAAATGCATCTACCATATTGCTGAAAGGACGCTGTTCAATTGGTTCAGTACCCACCAGAATGCACGATCTCCCTGGATCGAACTATAATCGTTGAACTAACGTGACCTCAATGCTATTCACCAACTAAAAATCATCAGCATTTGGCAGTCGAAACATTCATTTCTGTTCAAGGTCTTACATACTGCGACAAAATGAAAAAAGTAAGACGATGTAACCTTGTCCTATTGTCCGTTCAGTGTCCATACAACATCAGGTAACTGTAAACGACTACAGGTAGGTTATGTGAGGAAAAAGTGCAGAGAGAAATGTGAGACCACGTTGTTACACCTGTTTCCAAGGCAGCTTTAGGTTTACGAACAGCTGCATTGGTACACATAGCTTGGGGTTTTATTCCACTTATCGGGATGGCTTCGGCAACATGCAAGTAGTGAACATTAACACGTATCAACATAGTAGTGAACATTGTCATCCGACCGGAGGAATGAAAGTTGGCCAGTGAATGTGTACCTACGGATGAGATATATTAAGTTTGTGAACAATTAGCATGAGTAGGACTGGGTGAATTTCCTCTGTAACCAATTACACTCAGGTTCGCTAATTATAGGGCATGATGTTCAGTGATGTCTTCCGATATCAACGACGAGCGCATTTGCAATTACAGTATGAACTTCCAGCTGCGGGGATACGACTAGGTTTTGGTTCAACCGATTAGGGTTCTTCGTGGATCTGAACATCTAATGAGATGTGAGGCATGCACGTAGCAAGCAACATTAGAATGCACTAATGGTACATGGTAAGTCAAGGCAGTACCACACACCACAGCCTCTTCTGTACAGCTGTTCTAATTAAATATCCAAGTAAAATATCTCACAAGTAGGGCGCTCCAGTTGTGCCGGATGCAATTACGTCATTGTGTTTTCTACCGTTTGAATAAAAACGTAAAGTTTCTTTGGGTTGCCCGATAATTTCACAATTTGTCATTTAAAAACATCAACGATGTGATCTGCCCTTGTCTTGCACACATATAATTCAATTAGTCATTTTATAACAGGGCGCTGACTATAGAATTTATGCGCCTGTTCCACATTCAATTATGTTCCGCACTTTCCGGGGCCAAAAGCAGTTCTTGATGGTGACAGCACTTAATCTACTTCGGCTTTACTAATAAGTAACTGATCAAATATATCAGTGGTGTCCCGACAACCAGTGCATGCGTCGTCTGCAATAACACCAAACCTATGGACATATAAGCATTGAGAAAGTCAACAAGATTAAGGAGTAACTGTGGTAGGTTGAAACTACATACACTGTGAATCAAAGTGCAGCTACAAATGCTTGGAATAGCTTCTATGCGTTAACGTCATCAGATGCATGGTTGACGCGAATTAAGCACAATACAACATTAGTAATTATAATCGATTAGTAAGCCCATCAACGCTTTGACCACCATAATATTTCAAGTTTTAGTTAAAAGCCCACCAAACCGAAAACCCCAGGATAACGACATCGCAGCGCAGGTTGACCGTTCACACATGAATAACGTGAGCAGAATCATACAATGCGCTTTCTTAGTAGTATGGGTACAGCAGTGGATGAAGTTCCGACTCCAGTGTTAATTGGCAAGACGTCGCTTACCTAACAGAAATAGGGGCTGTATTTAAACATCCTACAGAATTGAACCTATAAGATGGTAATTGATGCAGATTCGAGAAAAGGGTAATGTGATCTAGGTCGAATACTACGCACACCAACTTGCGAAAACTTACGAATATTTTCTTGAGTTTTCAAGTTTATGTAGTTTACAAGAAACATCACTCTACTTGGGCCTAATAAATTTTCTGTATATTATGTAATCTTAACCAGTGTTACTTGTCTTACACTTCCGGCCGACAAGCTCATTTAACCGTTGATATAACTGGCTAAGAGCTACGCTGTTTAGTATTGGGTTTCCTGTGGTTTCTTTACTTTGAATAAATTACCCGGGTGATGTTCTCTTCAGCACAACACAAAATTCCATATACGCAGTTTCTCATACTATCATTAACTTGATCACAAGGATGAAATAGCATTCTAGCAGAAGTTAGCATTGCGCATGATCTCATACCTCTACTTTCTGTACTAACAAGTTAACAGTATATGTAATGTGAAGGGAGAATTCTTCCTCGTCGAACAGCGGACGGACTGACTCAGATTCCGAAGGAACGGGCGAATACCGTGCACCTGCAAAAGTTCACGACGTTAGTGAAACCAGTGGTCATCTAACCCCCTGTCGAAGGTTATCTTACCTCAAAACTCACCCATATATCCTTTATGTGAGATGTTAGAGAAAGATGTTACGCATGCGCAAGCACAGCTTTCCTGAAATTCCGTGGCTGAGCCCTTGTGGACGGCAGTGGACCGCCATGGCTGAGTTTTAAATACGATGTAGAACGGTTCATCCAGACTCTCAAGCACGTTATGAATACGCGTAAGGCATGGCCGTCCCCCAGATCTACCGGTTCATTTACAAGCAGCTAACAGTCGAGTTGGTATGCAAGCTGTTAAGATGGTTACATTTTATAAATGAGTAGTTGGGTAAAAAGATTGCTAAGCTTACATACATTTATCATCTCACTAGAGATATGCAGGGCTGTGATTCATTGTAATAATCATTCACACCCCATGAAATACTCACGCTTCTTTGTGTGCACATGTGCTAGCCAGAAATTACAAACCAACTCAACGAATAGGCGAGTCGGACGAATTACTGATATCGGGAAACCAGATTCAAGGTAACAGACCAGATATTTGGCGGTTTTCCCGTAGAGTTCTCTAATTGACAACCTTATTAACGTGGTTTTGCTTTCGATGCAACTCGACTTACTTTGTATGAATCTTGTTTTCTCTGTGGCTGGTCATTCTGTGAAGAACGACAAAGGTAAGTAACTTCCGTCTGACCGAAATAGTGCTGGTATAACATTTTGAAGGTGAGTAAAATTCAGAAACGTTGTCTTAAACCGAAAAACTTTACTTGACTAAAATTAGTTCCCTTTCATTAAAGTAATACGTTTTATACGCATTCTGCTGGAGCAGTACCTCAGAATTTAAAGAAGAGTAATACAAGCTCCTGGAACTAAATTCGAGTTTAATAGCTTGTTCTCGTGTTACATACTGCGCGCTGTGGCGGACTCAGTGGCAAGGCGCAAGTACTAAATGATCATTAGCCTGTGTCGAGACCGCTAATTCGGACTGACTTAACTGATGTTCCTGTTTCTACAATTGCTAACAAGGCACACACTGTCACGCAAAAAATGTCCTATTCCGTTCTGGTGGGAGATAACTGCAACTAAACTGCCAAGCTCCGAAATCAAATCAGAACGTCAACTGGCAACCCAAGGTGAAGGTAGCTAGAATGTTTAGACTTCGAATAGTTCAGCTTAACACCCCGACCGGTTTTACAAGTTTTTTTATACAGTCTCCACTCGTATCATGTGACCTCGCAAACCCACTACTTTCACTGTTCGTTTCCCGTACCAGGCTTAATATTGCTTCATGGATGCCAACGGCAACGACCACTTCCATCTCCATGGCGTGATGAGATCACCAGGTCTGACGGTCACAATCCATGCCAGCAAGCAGTTTTTCCTAATCTTTGCAAACTTCGTTTTTTCTGTACACAGCCGTGATGCGTTGGCGAGTAAGTAGCATTTCATAAACCCCATATAGAACCAAATTCCTTCATATTATACATAAAGCTTAATTGTCAATATTAATTTCTGGTAAATATGGGACCAGATACATAAAACCAGTAACAGTAAGCAATTGCTCAACCTGGACCCCAGTCCACTTTGACATGATTCACTAGTTCGCAAATGTACAAAAGTTCAGATCGTCGACTCAAACTTTCACCGAAGTGCACCCGTCGATGAGCACAATATGTATATGTTCACGTTCCAAACTTGTGCGCTAACTCAAAAGAGGACGTTGGAATCAGCCTCTACACCGGAAAACAAAACTGCGACGTAATGGATTTCCGTCTATGGCTAGTGCAAGCCTGCTGCGAAGCTGGTGCCTGATGTATCGCTAGCTAGTGCTCATGAGGTATGGATGAGCATCTTCCCCTAGGTTTCACATGAATATAATCATGGCGTGAAAACAGAGCTCAAGTCTTAAAGCAGGTTTCCTGTAAGCAGCAAATACTTATCAACTGGATTTCTAGTATTCTGTCAAAAAACGCCTATCTACCAATTCGTAGATAATTAGGTACGTAGCGACAAGGGTTTAAAAAGAGGCAATGGCTTGAGACTATCCGCTAGCTTTTACAAGGACTTGCCAAAAGAGCAGAGGTGAAGCTACGCGATTGCCTGTGAATTGAAACAAAAAGATAATCGTTCATAAAGCAACGTATAGTTGGTGAACACTATGGAGACGAAGGTGGGAAAGAATCACAGTGGATATTAAGAATACAATGTATAAGAGAAAGAATAAGAAGACAGGAAGTTCCGAGGAACAGCGCGTATTCCCTTCTTCAATCGGCTCCATAAGTCAGACATTCGGAATTGTTTGTTTTCTATGCACCAATAAATTGTTTTAGAAAGGGTTTTGTAGTGCCTGAGCAAAAAACTGCTAACTTGATCACGTATCCATTTGAGAACCGTTTGGTTCACATCCGAGACACATAGTTCGATTCTTGTCTTCTCGGAAATGATGGTTTGTCAGTTGGCCAAGGGAATTATTTTTCAAGAATGAAAGAACACTTAAACCACGGCCCCTAAACTTCACGGCTAAACAGTCAGGTTTCTGTGATTTCTTACCACAGACAAATCTGCTGCAGCTGTCTGTTAATATATGAAATGCACCAGGCAGAACCGCACAATGGACCACTGAGGCTCACAATTAATCACACTATGTTAATACTTCTCACTGCTATGACAGCAGGTTGCTGAACTCATGGTTATGCTGATTGAGCTGTAGTTAGGATGGTAGCACCGAACAGGTTCTACACATAAATGACTTGAGTGGTATCAATGCGGCATCACCGTATGTGCTGTAGGCTGTTAAGCATAATTCAAGGTGCTCACGCGAGTGCACAATGTATCAACAAGTGCAGGAGGGTGAAGGATATGCAAAATCTATTGAACTACTTGATGTAAAGGAATGCATATAATGAAGTCACGTTGTGCACACCATAAACGTGCTGCATTCCTTGGCAAAACTGATGCACCTAAACAGTTTATCCTCAAGAATGTATGAATGAGACCAAGTACGTATGCCCTGAATAGACTAGCTGTCAGGTAGACAAAATTCATTGGTACTTGCGTAACTGTTTTCCTTCGCTTTCTACCATTTGTTTGCGATAGTTGTCAAAGTAGCTGCCTTCGGTTTTACGAGGAAGTCCGTTTAGAATAATCGGTTGCCACGTTTGCATGTAAACGCACCCCAGGATCCAGTTCGTACTTTGTCAAATTAAGAATAAGCGGCATCGAACTGACCTAACGCAAGATGAGTAAATAGCACGTTCATCATCATCATTATCAATACACGTTGGCCGAGGCTGCGAATTACAGCTCAGTTAATGTGCCGCAACTAGCTCGATGATTTGATCTGAATAGTGGTCACGCTTGATAGAGATGATTGCAAGTTAACCACCCCACTGAGTTGCTCACCAGCTGATGATATTTATAATCCGTTAACACGAAAGAAGTAATAATTGCAAGTATTGATTATAATTCAGAAATACACAGTACGAATTTGGATATGTGTGTACATATTTTACATCCGTCAAAGGGTAGCAAAATGCATATATTAGCGTGTCATATAATTCACATGAATAACTGATTGAAAACTGATTCAGTTACATTTTAGGTTATAAAAGCTTGTTGTTTGAAATGACTACCGATACTTTTGCTTCTTCTGTACCATAGGTAGAAGCAAACACCACTGTAGAGTTGAATACAATAAACTCATTCAGGTGGTTTACTGTGATGGTCTTCCTAACTTTGTAGCCAATCAAATTTGGAATCCACCTAAAACAGATAAGTTAAATCAATGCAGTTTAGAGTGCATCTGTTGACATTTCTCCTTTTATGAGCACGGAATAGCTGGTGTATTAAGTGGGAGGAACACTTGAAATGAAGTGTACAACTTGGTCTAGACTGCTTTGAAACTGGTAATCGATATTTTTAACAATTGGGCTGCTGATGTTTGGATGATTATATTCGCCGGTTACCAAACACAAGTTTCCAAATGTTGAAACCCAATTAAACTAGGTTTCCAATAATAACTGATTCACCAAATATACAAAGCATTCTGACTTCGGTCTCCCTTGACAGAAAAAGCTTCAATTTGCCCATACCATTCCCCTCCAATTTTATCTGGATAAGCCAAGCAGTAAAAGATTTTGTCGAACACAGTCAACGACATTCATAGGGTATTATGCCATAGTAGAGAAATATCTTGCGGGGTAACGGTGTACTTCGAAGCAACTGGATAACAAGCGTTTTAAGTGTATTCCCATAATTAACCACCTTCCGTTAGCGATGTGTATCATACCTTGATACAGGATGATTGAGCGTTAAACTGTTTGGGACAGAAATCCATGTGGCAGCTTTGATGATCAGGTCCAGTGCTGCTGTTATATATGGCTCTTTGTTTGTTGTGTACAACGTGCTTCATTCATTAGGTGGAGGATAAATTTTAAGACGGCAACAGAAATAAGGCTGGTGAGTCAGAATACGTCATGTAAGATAAGCGAAAACGTCATTTTGGATACATAATCAATAATGTAAACTTGAATTGTTTTCGGAAGAACTAATAGAAAGAAGAAAAATGTGTATTATTGTTGTAACCATTTTGTTTAGAAAGTACATGCGTGGGATCCATTAATGTAACAGTTTCCAGGTATTGATCAACGTATACAAGGCAAAGTATAAATTGCTACTACTTACCGACTAATTATTCCGGATGACCTATAGTTGAAGAAAGAAGTTAGTAGTTAGAAATATCCTGAGCACTAAATCACTAGTAGAGAAACCTATCTTAATTGCAAAACATTCGGCCCATCTTGGGAACTTCAGGCCTAACTTGTTTTAACGTTCCACGGTGAGGCCTTCGCACTTGGCCGCGGATTTCAGATGCTTATAACCAGTATCTACCCAATGGATGAAGGGAATAATACGCGCGCTAACTAAACTGCTTTATAATTAAATTTTCAAAAAAGCATATTTTTTGATGCGATGATATCAGAGCGTGAACAAATGGCAATCCACGAAGTGTTACGCGATGATGTTTCTAATGGGTTAGGTACTGAGTGTCAGTTAGTTAATGGTAAAAAAATATGACCTAACTTAACAAAACAATGTGGGAAACATAAAATTCTCTGACATATTATACTCTGATTTAATACTTCGACTAATAAGAATTAAGAGAAAGCGATTAATGGCAAGTAGCTGAACGACAGACAATATTTCAAAGAATAGGTTCAACAATTAATTCTAAAAAGCCAATTAAAGCGACCCGTTTAAGCAACAAACCAGCTCACAAAATCCTAAACGTGTATACTTATAATGGATCAAGGTTTCTTAGCTTGGAATAGAGCGCGTGTTGATATGTATTTTATAATCAATGTGATCTATTTCTATGACGAGCGGTTAAAGAATATTAGTAGAGTTGAGTTGTGCAGGAGTATGGAATAACACGTACTGCATTTGAGTTTCAGTGGGCTAACTACGCGTCGGACTTATTATCAAGTATGTTAAGCATGCGTGAGTAATTCAATCGAAAACAACCTCCAAATTCCTTCAGAAGCACCTTCCAGATTTCAGTGTAAACCGGGTCATAAACTAATGGAAGTAGTAGGTTATTGCCACCCTCTTATTGTAGTTCTGTAAGCAGTGAATGATATGGGAAAATAGATTCTAATTCGCAGGAAGAGAAAGTAAAGATTAGGTCCAACTTGACCGAAGCACAGCAAGGATTACATTTAAATTAAATTGTAGGATTATTAGGGTATGACGCTATGCTAATATAACCAGTGTGCTTGATTTAGTTGTTAATATTTAGTAAAAAGCGAATGTGTTATAGATTTGCGATATGGAGTTTCTTGGAATTTTCCATAGAAATTCAGTGATGCTAGGTGTCACGGTGATGCATTCTCGGTTCAAATTTTGGGTGATTGCCGGATGCGACCAACAAACGTGTTTTCGTAAGCAGAACAGCAGTGGAAAATTAAATATGAGGTATGTGATAGTTATCCGCACTTCGCAAATAATTTTTGACTTTGCTTTTCTTTGCGTTTAAAAGTTTAGTTTTCTCATGTTATTAAATATTTGGCATCAGCAACAAACAGCAGTTATGTTTCCGTTTATATCGTTTTGGCGGCGTTGATTCTTCGTCAACTAACTGTTGGTACGACAGAACCAGCAGTGTGGAATCATTCGCATTTGAACTGGCTTCCATAATCAGAATTTAGAAATTTCGTAAGCTAACCGGGTCAATGGTAGATGTTTGCTAAGATGCGGCGATAAGCAATACAGTAAATTAGCATTCCCGTTTGTCAGTAACGCAGCACTTACCATAAGTGTGGTCGGTATTGAATGTTTACGTTTAATTAAAGTTATCGGAAATGAAAAGGGCTAATATTTTGCTGTCGATTAACATAATTGCCTACGTCAATTATTTTGGACATACCATCAGAACCATAAATTTAATAACGTATTCAGAAATGTTTCTTCCTTTTGCCATATGTAATGATCCAAGCAAGGTTTGCATGCACACCATAGTCCGCTTTTGAGAAGCATTATGTCATACTTAACGCAGCTATTAATGGATGAATTATCTCCAAATCTGAAGTCTACTTATCGCTGGAATTGACGAAAGATAGACAATGTGCTACGGTATTTACTCTCTGACATGCGCTTACCACATTTTAACCGACCACTACGGCAGAAGCATACGTTTCCTGGTTAATTTTGATTTTCAGTGCTTTCATATATGACACTTGCAAGACGAGATGCAATACCTATGGGCCCCGTAACTTCCTAAATTTGTGGGACTACCAAAGCTCTCCCAAACTTAAAAGGTTAAATTCGTACTACTCGTAGGAGTACGAATAGCAGGTAGAAAAATTCTTCTGTACATATTATTAAGGATAAATACTACAGCCTTGTTAGTTACTAGGGTTCACAAGTTGACAAGCTGGGAGCAACCAGTACATCTGTGTGTGAGATGATTCTGAATTTATTCATCGTGGATAGGAAACACGACTGCTGGAATCACTAAAGAAATCCGTAATCGTTTGATGAATAATCTTTGATGTGGGAACTATAAATATGGAAGACGTGCGGAGTATACCAGCAAGTGACCGCTTGCCAGGCTGTGCAATTTCGGTATCCAAGGTGGATATTCTCTGACCAGACACATATATTCTGTTGGCGAACAATTGTAATTGGTAAATGTACTATCATATTCAAATGAGTCGGTTCATCTACTGAATCTTTATCCAAAGCAGTCATGTCTACTTTTGTCCTCATACAGATTCAGCATAGCCAGATAGGAGATCGAAGCCTCCGATTTTACTGGGATAGTGGACACTAAATTGCATCCGTTATTAAAGTACATGTGAAGTAATTTGAGTCAGTAACACGGTGTTGAAAGCAATTGTTCGAAGATTTATTTGGTAAAAGTCTAATTCACGCACCCGATTTTGTCCTTATACTTTGAAGCTGAAATAATTCCTCAGCATTGTATCTCCGCACATCACAATATTTCTTATCCCTCGCTCTGCTGATAGATGGAGATCCAGGAGTATCAATATTCAGGAAACAACACCGAAACATCTCTTCATCTACTGTCCTTGCAATCAGAATGACCGAAGTCTATCTCAATGTGAACCTGGGTATCAATAGATGTTGTTATTTTAATCCAACTACAAAGCTAGTTCTCCTAAATCACCTCCAATTTTTAAGTTGGCTTTGTAACAAGCACACAGGTGTTGAGTTCATTAGATCAATGTTCACTTGGATTTAAAATTGCATTATAACAAACCGCATTTGATAGCAGATTTCATCTCCTTCATTAATTAAAGAGCAAGTACCTGGCCATATGATCATACAGAAGTCTGCTATTTATCCACCCGTGTTGAATTTTGTCCGTGTTCAAAGGCTAAATTAGAAATGGCCGCAATTCTAATCGAGTGCAAGTGACTCATTGAACCGAAAGGGAAATTTAGTGCCAATATGGATTGGATGGATTCTACCGGTGTGCATGGGACGTGCTCAACTACACGGTCCGTGAAGTTTAACCGAGGCGTTCGATAGTATATTTGTCACCCGGTCAATAACATGTCAAAATTCCGTAATAAAACCTTTCTTATGACAAGTAAACCTTTTACGAAAAATCATGCAGTGGAAGCATTAAAAACTAAAATTAATATGTGCAATTACAATTATGTTATCAGACACGAAAATATATAGTACTTACTTCGACATAGAATAAGGCACGCCAATACCGTAAAAATAAGCAAAACACAGGAAATATATTCTTCAACATCTTCCGTTAAAGCCACTAGCTAAATCTATCCTGTGCTTAGAAAATATACTTTGACTAGCCTCCAATGAACAAGTCGCTAGTTGCACACCACTGGAGCATCAGCCTACACTACGCGACTGGTTGGTAAAGTATGCAATCAGGAATTGCCCAAAACTACAGCAACAATTATCAAGAGTATATTGCGACTGACAATTTTGAGGTGCACACGGCGGACGGATAGTTGAAGACGGACATTTTACTCTCAAAGGGTACTGCGTCAAGGAAACTTCAGGAGGAGGGAGTTAATTGAGCATATAAACAGTATCATCACAACAAAAATAAAAATATCCTTTGCGTGATGCACTGCATCAGTCTTTAAGCCGCAACTATGTAAACTCTAAGGTGGAATACAAATAGGTTATAGTGCGCGCAACTCGCGCAATGTTATGTTGTGTAGATCAAAAGCCCATTTTGAACTCCGACAGTTCTGTGCATGCTAAAGTTTTACTACAAATGACTCACGGAAGACAGTCCTTGACCATGCAAAATGAATTTGCAGCATTATTTGATGATGTGCCTTTCATTTGCTGAGCTCAAGTTTATCTTCTAAATGTATTGACATAAATGGGTCTCAGTGTGGTTGCGAGTTTGAGGAATATATTGCTTATGTTAATTTGTCGAGCGTAAGAAAACTCCAAACGCTTCGTCACAGCAAACACTTCTATATTAATGTCTACACAGCAAACACATTTGCTAATGCAGGCTTGAGAAAGGATCGGTGTATATCATGTAAAAGAGGTGATTCACTTTTCATAGTTAATCGATCGGCGTCAGCGACATTTTTCTTTCAATGCTAAAGTCGTTTACGGCTCTATCTAAATGAGGCAGTGCTTAATGTTCCTCCGGAAAAGCAGAGGTTACGGACTTTACAATGCTACTGAAAGAAGTGAAAGCGAGTTGAGAAAATTGTATATGCAACTTTATCGAAAAGCCATAATTACGGTTTTCAATATAATGCGGCTGAGCTAGCAAAATATAATTATTGGCCATATTTTGTTCAAATGCTTTTGATGCATATTTTTAAAACCTTCTTATTGGCCTTTGGGGTGTGCAATATTTGAATAATGTGAATCTATAAAAACAAGGTAAACATTTCTGCGTAGGAAGGAAATTGTTGTCAATTTAACAACATATATATACTATTCGGTCAAAGGCAGTTTCACCGAAAACCACTGTCCCGGTGACAAGCATTCAAGATTTACAATATCTATTTGTGGGACGGTGTGTTATTAAGTAATAGATGAGACCGATTGCAATCGGGTAGGCCTAAACGCGTGGAGAACGCAATATACTCCAACATTTCAGAGGCTGTTACTATCAAGCCAATATCCAACATTTGTTTTCTAGCACCAATGACTCATCTATGTTACATTTACTGTGGAAACTGTATTGCAGAAACTGACGTCTTTGCGTAACCACAGCTCACCGAAAGTCAACACCATTAATACAGAGGCACTGGTAGTAGCAGTAAGACAACTGGCAAAAACGTGTGTCCCAGATCAGAACCAGATTTATATAATGTTAAAGTATGTACTATTAACACTAATCCACAAAAGCCTGTAACAGGAAATAGCTCACAAATCACCTCCTGGTAAGTTTTATATTTGTATCGCCAAGACTTATGGAATTCATCGTTGCTATTGCGTTGATATGTTAACTTAAAACTTGTAGCAATATTGCTCACGTGCCACACAGCTTTCGTCGACTGCGTTCGTGCAAAATGAATTTATTGATCTTAATGTGCAGGTAGACAGAGTAAGTTGACGCTGGGAAGGCTTTAGGTGTGATTTAATTGGATTTGTTAAAGGCGATCGATGGTTTGAATCATCGGATGCTACCTTCTAAGCACCAATATCAGGGACCGATGACCGTTTCTTTAGCTAGATCATCGATTCGTTCTACAACGGCAGTTAGCGGTCAGAGTCCGGAGTTCCTTATGTGACATTGTAACAGTCGAGTGTGGTATGCCTCAAAGCACATTTCCAGGGATACGATTGTCTTTGGCGTTCATCAAAGACCTTGCACAGATAACCACATCAAACTTCTTACTTCTTGCTGACCTGATCATGATATGACACAGGAATTAGGAGGAGGTCACTCAGAATATAATTCATTCTTCAACGCAAAATCTTCTACAGTTCAACGTGAGCAAATGCAAGGTACTTTGCATGCGAATGCAGGGTACCTATTCCTACAGGCTAGGAACGCAAGTACTACAGCGATCATCCGCGAGCGCAAGCCTAGCGTGTTGGTTCAGTACAACTTTGGCTTTAACCAAGCTTTGGCTTCAACCAGACATCAAAACTTGGCAAGCAATCTGTCAGCCTGTTGAGACGGGCGTTCAGATAAATAGATAATTCTATTTTCAGAAAGATGCTCAATGCGTATGTTCGTCCCCATGTCGAATAAGCAATTCATGCCTGGCAGCCATTGTTAAACCACAAGCTTACTGCAATGGAGCAGCCTTAAAATCAGGCTTCCACATACATCAGCCAAATGCGGAATCTACCATACGAACAGAGACTGAAATATTTTGAATTATGTGGCGGGCGATAGCGAAGACTACCGAACGGCTTGATAATTGTATACTTGATTTTACTCTATCCAAATTATGTGTTGCTCTTTTGTGCAGATCACCAGTACTGACTTAGTGGAAAGTCACTGATTGTAATTAGCAGAACAATATAGCAGCCTGGATTATATTAAAACATTTTAAGTACTTATGCCAAGTTTACCTGGCTCTCTCCAAATCGGTTGTTTGTACAACTTCACTAGCCAGAATTAAAAGTCGGTTGGACGGCGCACCCTAACCCTTTGTCAAGTGAAAGTATTGTCCATCAAATGTCCGGAAACCAACAGTCTAGCAAATATAAATGGAGATATGGGCTTACAGCAAATGTTTTCTTTTATGACAACGAACCATTTCAAACCTCTCAAATGATCGTATCAGTAGCAGTACTGATAGCACCAGTGTCAAATGAGTGACCAATTTCCGTCTTATTTCAATCCCATGGCTGTGTGAAAATAGCTGCGAGGACCCAAATGTCGGTCTGAAGTCGGACTGTCAGGAACAAAGTCATCGCATTCCTCCAGACTGTTTCACCTCTTCCCATTCCCCCTCCCTATTGATGATTGTCTCTTATCGATGATTCACGCACCATTTTTATGTCACAGGGGCCTATGTAAGCCTTTTGTAGAACACAAAGACGCCATTTTGTGGTAGTAAATCCATAAGGCTTATGAACTTTCCGCTAAAGACTTACTCATATCGGCGTATTTACAGCGTGCAAATATAAATGCAGCCCACCCGATTCTTTGTTAAGTTCCTTTAAAACCGTTTTCTGAAAGCATGGAGAATCTATCTCCAGACAGTTAGTGCAACTGCACTTAATCGTCATGCAACTGTTTTTGATGCGGTGGTCGATAACTGTCTCTTTCAGCGACACATTGAATCCATCTTCGTAATTTGTCCGTGATGAAAATTCACTGGTACCAGGGAAACCCTTTCGTATGATAGCATCTGCAACGCGCCGTAACGTCTATGAACCCAATAGCATACCGACTACTCCAAAAACGTTTTGAACATGAGAATTACTTTACGGCTATCCTGCATTTGAGCTTTTGTTTGACGTAAATCTCTTGCATTGTTTGGCTACGGCTGCGGCAACTGTTTACAAGTGCTTACAGAATTCGGACCAATGAGCACGGCTGGCATCGGTTTGGATGCAACTAAACGCATGTAAGCTACAATGCAGACTTATCTGACGTAGCTAATGAAGGCAGATTCATCTGCGAATATCTCGCCGACTACAGGTAATACTAAAAGTCGTAACCACTGCTGCGATAATGGTTTGTTGGTCTGTTTAAATTGAAAACTAGGGGAGCACGTTCTGTAAATTTGGCTAATGACGCTATAAGCAGTAAAGTGTAACAACACACTAATTTTAACCGGATACTCCAATTTGAAAACAGAGAACGACAAACTTAAATTTCGGTCTCAAAATTACAGTCATCATATTTGAAGTAAGAATATTGTATTGTACGGGTTACTCGAAATGAATACTGATGGAGCAATGTGATAAACAATGCTAGACACCGACTTGCATCTGCAAAACCCTTCATCCTTTGACTAGAAGACCTTTTTTATACCCCGAGTACATTCTGATATCAGACGGAAATCATACACTCAGAAAAACCCACAGAGCCTGCCCACATTCTTGGTTATCTGTTCATAAATCCTATTGTTACACCTTTCTATATAATTCTAATCATCCAGGCAGCATTAGTTATAGCTGATAAAGTTGTCAGAAGCAGCATTCTAACTATTGATTTCAAACTAGTACCGGATGAAAATCGGACAGCCTACTGTCCGATAATGCTACCACGGGTCTTCTGTGGCACTGAATTGCGGTCGCGCGTCGCTTATTTACCCAATCTGACCTCCTCAGACTGTTATTTGTTCCCTAAATCCAACTGTTAATTCAAGGTGCACAAATTTACAAATAATGATAACTTGGTCTTTGTAGAAAGTAGAAGTCACGATTAAAAACCCGCACAATAACGTGCCTCGACGAGGAATCGAACCCCGGTCCACGAATTTCCGGTCCGCTGCTCTACCACTGAGCTACAGTGGGCTGACGACTAGGTGCGCAAATTTTAATACATGACTTCTGCTTGGGGCGCGACGTATTGCCAATGAGCTCACAGTATCTGTCCTGGTGTTGCAGATTGGCTCACTCACACGTCACTTCTGGGGTTCGATTCCCCGTTGAGACACATTATTGTGCGCGGATTTTAATCGTGACTTCTACTTTGTACAAACTTTACACTACTCACAAACATCCAAAATTAAGATAAATTGATCACCACGGAACTAAGTGCACTAAATTTATTGGAAATTATGTAGAATATTGAAAAGAATGACTCAGATAGCTGAAGATTTTATGTCGGACCGCGAACTTTTGATCCACTATCGTAGACTGATTGTTAGAATTAGCGTACTACCGTTGTTTTAGAAGTAAATCATTGGTTTGTAGTTTTGGTTTTCCTCAACTCCTTTAAATATTGGCTGGTCAACCTCTACCAGCTATCCTACAAACCAAGACTATTTTGGTAGCTTCGCACGAAAAATGACTAGCTAATTTTCCCATTATTCATAGGTGTAATCATTAAGGATGCATGAAAGCTGCTACCACCACTCAAACACTGGAAATTAGGACCCTCCACATAATTTATATAAATGTACACTGTCTCGCTTTATTATACTAGATAATACATAAATCCCACACATGATGCATGACTACACAGGGGCGTAGAAATAATTGTTATGTGTAGACTTGCAACGGTCTTATCCCGCCAAGAAATATCAGTCCCATTCTCCCAGGAGCACAAATCTGTGTGTGACAACGAATATCTGGTTGGCGAATGTTTCTAAATCATATACTCTATGTAAAGTGAAGGGTATTATTTAGTATTAGTATGATTATCAAGCCTTGCAGGAATTAATGTTCACTTATTGAAACATTAAAAGGCATTTCCATGTGAGAATGTGGTGTGTGAGCTACATTCCAAAGCCCGTTTCTCATCCGATTGAAGCTATATCCCAGTTTGAACGAAGACAATAAATTGTTTAATTACATTCCGCTGCATTACGAGGACGTCACTCTAATTGGTAATAAACTATATGCAACCAAATTGTGATGCTGCTTGGGAACACAAATGTATACATAAATGGAGGTCATGCTTATCGACTCCGTTGAATGGCCATAGCAGGAGTTCCGTCTCATGTTGTTGAAAAGTTTGTGTTCATACGCGGATAAAAACACGACTGCTCATGTCTGATCGACAGACCTAATATTTAGTAATGATATAATACAAATTAGCACATCCTAATCAATTTTCCGTTATCAAGCTTCGTACTTTCTGGGACACTACTTCTTCTTCCTCAGCTCCAAATAAACGGTCGAATTCATCATCACCACTATCGAGAGTCCAGACTGTCAAAGTATTTACCTGTGTTTCTTGCGTTTTTCCTTTTCAGTCATCGGGATACCGGGTCAACTATAAGCCCCTCTTTAGTAACGGTCAACGGTCGCAATCCAGCCGTGGTAAGATGGATAGCTCCTAGATGCTACTGTCCCTGAGAGTATGGTGCATTTTTCTCATACTAGCCTTACTGCAATTTCAGCGTTTTATCTTGCAAGCAATATTGCCGTACTCTTGTGTCGTATTGTTACCATGCTTTGGAATGTAGTGTTCAATATATGTTTGTTCCCAAAAGAAAGATGCTCCAGTCCCACGCTAAAAATTAGTATACATATTTACGTCAATCAGATGCAAACGGTTCTGGTAGTCAACCAATAATAGCGCTTAGAATTCTATTTCTAGTACACGACTAGAAGTGAGTTGCGTTTTCTATGTCAACCAGAAGAAATCAGTCTGGCTTCCACCATAACATGCTTTGTTGGTGACAGCAAGATTTATTACACAGGAGTGAGTTTATTCCCAAAGCTGGTAATGTTGATAAATTATTTTGATGCAGAAGAAAACCGTTCTATATTTTAAGTTATCCTATTTTTCATCGGTGCTGTCATCAGCTTCCGCGGCTTGTGCCTTAAAGTTTTGCTCTATGGTATGGCAAATAAACCTTTAAAAATATTCTTTCGGGTTGTCGTGGTTCGTTCTTTATATGATCTTGGAGTTATGGGATTTTCCTTGTCTTTTATAAGCATATTAATCTAGACAACTGCGGTGCGCTTTGACACTAGTAATTACATGTTGGTTACTTGGCAGCTGTCATCACACATCCCCCTCAGCTATATCGGCAATCTGAGGGCGATTAGTCGCATGATGTACGCTGAGAGAATCATCCTGTTATCAAGCATTAACAATATTACCGGAGATTTACTAATTCTGCCTGACGCTACAGAGTTATTGTTGCTGTGTTCTGCAAAGGAAAACATCTGCATGCCATGAATTGCAAATTATGCTACTAAAGGGATTTGCCACCGCGTGGTTCCGACAGCTCCAGCGGCGTGTAACCTTTCCTGCTTTCAACAAGTTGAATGATTCTTGGAGCCAAGCGAGAACTCAGTAGTTCAGAATCCTTTGCAAAAGAGTAACTGGTGTCATCTGTGAACAATCAAATGGTTCCATTTCTACATGGGGTAGTACGAAGTGGATTTTGACGGTAGAAATTTCGCATAGAAAGAGCAATTCGGAAGCCATCCGGAGAGTACTAAACAAAGAATAGATAATGGTAATTATCCAGAAAGTCATAATTTTCCTTCGACACTGGTGCCGTTGAAGGACCCAGCTCCCTCAGATAGCACAATTAATTGAGGTCTCAACCTTTAGTACAAAAAGCATACATGTGTACCTAGGCTTAATCGCAAGAGAGCTGCTGATGAGTGTAGCAGAACACCGGAAAAGCATAACCCCGCAGCAAGAGAACGAGCTTGAATACTTGGCTCTACTAAGGTACTAGGTAACAGTGATGCACATCATAGATACAGGTCATGAAGTTGACTTGGATAATGTCAAAATCATTAGGGTGGTTTGCGATCACCATCACAGAGTCATACTGCTGAGACGGTTGAGATCACAATGGTCAACCGATGTGTGAACAGAATGGACCGACTGGAGATTTTCAACTTGTAACGGGCTATCGTAACACAACCAATCGGAGGATCCTCGGCAGTCCGATCCATGACAGAGAGTGCAAACCAAATGCTATCACACTCATCAAGGACATAGGCTTGAAAACAGGACCTCTTTGGACCATTCTTGCTAAGTGAGCCAATTAATACCTCGATTTTCAGTTTGTTACGTTTTGCCTTCGGTTTTATAATCCTTATTCTAATCATCCTACGGGAATCGATAAGCACTCGCTTTTTAACCCGGTGTAAACCATTGTTTCTTGTTCAGATGACACTTAGACCTGTAACGTGATTACAATTCTACATACCCAGTCACCACTATCTTCCTAAATCACTATAAGTGCTACACCAATCATCCATTGGTTCACTAAGCCTGACAAAGCTTTTGCGTCATAAGCGAAACATTACTCGCAAGCTATATCAACCAGGCTATTTCGAATACTTCTACAATTTTAGACTGCTATATTCTTGATGTCTCTGAACAGCTGAATGTGACCCCACTTCCAGGAGACAACGTTCAGTTTTCGTGTCGGATAAGTGTTGCTAGTGGACACGAGCCAAATTTTATGTTGAACTTGCACCCAGCAGTTGCCGTTTGATTGCTTTCTGCCATTTTGCCTCCTTCGAATTATCAGGCCCGTTACATGTTGTAGGGCAAACCTTGCTGCATCTAACCATTCAGAAGTAATTACATTGAAGAGCGCAGGTATTCTAGCCATACAACGTGAATAAATGGGATTGCGAACAAAACAGTATGAATTCCACAATGGTTACCCTCATTTTGGCCTTTAAGACTTGCAGCACAAACTTCACAATCTCCCTGGTGAACAGTAAACTTCGAGAGCAACACGACTATCAACTGAGCTGAAGAAGAAGCACATGAGAGGGCTGTTCTGATGAAAGAAGCATGTAGAACGGTTATAGTCCATTTATGGTCGAAAGGACTAAAAATTCCATGTCAGCTGGAAACTCAGTTCCGCTTGAACTTCAATTCCAAAATGAGTGGAATCACCAATGTGGTATAAGGCTAGCTTGAGTACAATTGACGCGTTTATTCCAAGTCTGCTTTTCCAATCTAGTGAAAGTTATCACAATGTTTTAATTTTCGCAAATGGTTAAGATTTGGCGGAGGATTGGACGTTAACCAAGTCCTTTAGCCTTAACTTGAAGAGGTCTGTGAAGTCCTTATAAAAATTTGGCTTTTAAACATAACTGAGTTGTCTACTGAGGGATATGAAATCCATATTTCAAACCTATCCATCATTCCCAAAGAGATTTGTAGGCATATGTGCTTCGGACACATATATTATTAGACATTTAGCGATTATACCGTACTGGTAGCACACCCTGAACCCGCAAGACCAAGTATCTCACTTTTGACAGGCTACTGATATCGAACTGCTACGCTGTAACGTTTTCCAATGCGTAAACAGGTTTCACTGTGTCTGCTTTATTCGTTGCCATTGCAAACTTAGTCAAAAGTTCCTTACTGTCTTTAATTTGAAATATTGAACCGTAACAAGAATTTACTTTATAATCCCCTTTAACCAGAATCTGCGTAAAAGGTATGTTTATCTTGCACTTTTCCGTTTAACTCTCGTGTGATCTACCTATGCTATGCTTCGCGTCGTAGCTATAAAGCCGCAACTCAGTCAGTGCTGAATGAGTTGTCGTTTAGTGTGGGCAAAAGCTCAGCTGTGAATAATGGGAGATCTATTGAGAATTTGTGAAGCTTCCTGGTAGGTAGACTCTAGCCGACTGCCCCTACAAATCCAGAGAACCGCTATACGGCCGGATTCAAATCAACAACTTTATTCTCACGAGACTGCGACCCATGTCACTGAGACTTGGGTGACGGCAGCGGACCACGCTGACGGAAGTTTAGCTGCGGTCCGCTGCTGTCACCCATGGCTCATTGGCGTTAGTCACTGCCTCATATGGATGAGGTCGTGGGTTCAGATCCGACAGGATTCAGCGGATGCGCAATACTGACGATTCCAAATAGGACCTTTCGACCGCCTATAAATGAAATGTTGTTGTCATGGGCGGTGTATACGTCGCCGTTCATCAGCGTAGGAGAAGAATGTATAAATAACCCTCGA